>JARJDW010008094.1:0-13166 GCA_030264715.1 Adinopsis sp. GC000173 | reverse complement strand
CGGAGCACAGCTAGATATGTATGCTGTACCTATATAAAGCTAACTGTGCGTTTCTCCACTCAATTCGATGATACCTCGCAGCGAAATTTTTTCTATGCGTACGCGCTAAGTTAATTTTGTTGTATTTCATTTGTTAATGAGATACTTCTGTATTATGTGTGTATATTATTTTTTTCCTTCTCGCACTCGCGTTCTCCTTTTTTCTGTGGGCGCAATTATTCTCTCAGCGTTGTTTCTAAAATATATAGTGGTAATTAAGATCTTCGAATATAATTTTATGAAAAAAAAAGCATAGAAGCAAAGCAACACATATAATATCTATATATTCTCTTTTTTTTGTTTCTAATTTTTTAATTTCATCTTTATTTAATTTAAACTGGCCGAAATCTTGTTATTATTACATCATTCGGTTTGGAAATTTAATTATCGACATGCGAACGGCGCATTACAAAAATGCCAACACAATGGCTATTTTCTGTCAAAAAATGCATCTTTGCTTCTTTGTAAAATTAGCGCAGTTATTAAAAGCGTCGCAACGATTTTGTAATTAATTATTGCGCGCGCCTTGTCTATGTAACATGTAGATATATATATTTTTGCTATCTGTTTTTGTTGTGTGCATATTTTACTAATTTCGATTGTCTTGCTTTTTTTCTGCTGTTATTAGGGCATTTTCCCCCATCTGATGCACTTCAACAGCATCAAATCGGAGGATGATAGTCCGCCCCCAATGGACTCCAACCCCCTGAACGGTGAGTCACATACAAGCAACCCCTTTTTTTCCACGTTATTCTTATTACTAGACAAACAACGTTATGCAACAGCATATGCAAATCGAATTTGAGATTGTAATTGATGGCGGCACAACTGCGCCCTACTAAATAATGAAAAGTATTAAAAAAATAATCAATAGGATAGGATAGGATGCNAATGTGTGTGTATATGTAGCGAGCCGCCCTATAAATAGATAAGATAAAACGAGAATGCGAATAGCGTTTTTGTTATAGTTGGGAAAAGGACGGCGACGCAGAGCAGCGGCAACCGGCTATGTAACATTAATTAAGTGTAAATTACTCAGGTTTATTTTAAATCTTAAAACAGTGCTTTGAGATTTTTGGTCAAACGGTATTTTAGTTCAGTTAGTCGCGCCAAAAATTTGACATTTCAAAGAGGAAAACAGAGAAACGAGCAAAAAAATATTAAGTGCGAAGGCATTCTTTTGCACGACGTCGCTCAAAATAATAGAAACAAAACGGTGAACAGTGGATATATACACGCGCGCGCATCTACAACACTATACACTCTCTTACTTTTTTTTTCAGCGCTGCTTAATTAGCGCACACAGTGAATATTTAATAATACAACACTATACAAGGCTCTCTTAAGGGCTGGCTGGCAATTAATTCAACAACGCAATGAAAAGTGTTGCTTTTTATGATGACATTATTTTTGAGGTTTTTCTTTCCATGACATGCGAAAGTGCAGCAATGGAAAGTTGCGTGTGCGTGCGTCTATGCAAAAAAAAATATTGAAAAATAACAAAACGCACAAACACATATCGGTATATATGTGTGTATGTACCGAGTATGTCTATGTATATATGTATATAAACACAATTGAAAGTTCGTCGCTTTTATTCAACGAGTATTTAAATGAATAAAATTTTATTGCTGCATTTTGCAACTACACACATATAACGAGAAACAGAACTTGAATGAAAACAAAACGCAAACAAGAAATATATATATAGGTATAGTTAGTTAGGTACATTATTTTGTTTTATTCCATTTCGAAAAATATATATATGTATATTGTTTGCATGTAATTATGTTGGTTAAAGTAAAGCGCCCTCTTTCACTTAATTAAAATCTGGTGTGTATGTGCGCGCGCGCGCACCGGCCATAAAATCACTTTGTGCCGCGCTGCTCTCGCACCAAAAAACGACGTCTAAATTACAACAACTAACAAAGCACAAAACATACGACCTGAAAAAACCATCAGCAGCAGCAATACTACCAGTACACACATATGTACTAACAACCAAGTCAACCAAACAACAAGAAGCAAACAAGTGGCGGTGCCAGCCGGTAGCACTCTCAAATCATCCGCCACACGAAGACGACGTTGCTTGGTTGCAACTCACCAAAAATTCATTAGATGCTTTAATTAGCGCACTCATGACGCGTCGCTGAAAAACGTCGAAAATAGCTCAAATCATCGCCAAACAACTCTCTACGCTTCTACGATGATTTCATTACACCGACGATTAATCAACGATTACCGCTCGAAATTAGCGCTTATTAGCGATTTAAGTAAACGAGCCAGCGTTGCTCAACAGCTTAATAAACGATTAGCGGCGCGAAACGGGCAAAAAATGATTAGTGTGTGTGTGTGTAGATGTTTGTAATACGTTGTACGCGAGTAGAGTAGTGTATAGTAGTAATCATCATGGCCAACCTTTTTTTTTGCTTTCGTCTATATTAGATTTAATTATTTCGACACCGGTCGATTTAAACGGATGCCACAAAACCGAATAAATTAATCATAATAATAATAATAATCATAATAATAATAATAATAATAATTTATCGCTCGCCAGCGTCTTTAGAAAATCATTTATTGAAAGATGCTGGAATGCTGGCCGGCTAATGTACAAAATACAAATTGTTCCAAATTGAACAAGACAGATTTAATAAATGAATAACGAAATGTATATACATATATATATATATATATATAGCATAGTGAGAGAGTATGTAAAAGCGCACGCGTGCATTAACTACACATAATTAGGCACGATATTTATCTATAAAATAACAATTTTCTATATATGCGGTTGCGTAACGCGAAACGAAACCGGGCAACAACGCAACCGCGTAAAATAGACGAAAATTTAATTAATTAGCATTTGCCGCAAATAAATCGGCGCATCATCGTGTAATTGGCAACAAATAATTAATCAATTAACTAATGCTTTTTGTTTTACGAATAGTAGAAGTATTATGTGGTGTGTTGTTGTTGTATTACATACATACATGTAGATATTTGTGTATCCACCATATGCATATGTTGTTTATAAAGCGGGCATTTGTCTCAATTAATAAAATAGGATTATTTAAAAATTTATTAAACGAACGTTTGACGTCCATAAAAGAGTGGTTATGTTTCGCTCGATGCTTACAATTATTGAAAAAGGAAATACTAAATAAATAACATTTGTGTGAGAGTACGCGGTATTTCTGTCCCATTCTATTCGTTTAAATTACCATAATCACGTCAATTGAAAGCAATGAAAATCTCCACCAGTCTCACGACAATTGCTCTCCAATTTAACCAATTTAAACATCTTTTTATTATTCATAAAAAAACCGAGAGCGAGCTAAAGCGTCATTTTTTTACTCCTTTTTCTTTTTTATATTATATTTTATTCCATCTTTTTCTACGCACCATCCCGAAATTTTTATTCATTCATTCAATGCTGCATTCGCGCACACGTGTGTTATGTGTATAGTACAATATATGAAAGTACATATGTATGTTGGTTGAGTAAAGAAAAAAAACAACAACACATAGCTGTTGCTTTGGTTTACTCCGGGCCGGCCGTATAGAATTTCAGAGGAGGAAAGGGTTTGTTCCTCCTAAAATCATAATAATCATAATAAAATCAAACAAGTTTTATTTATTTTTTCAAGCTGCCGCTGCGTTTTCACGTAAAAAACTCAACACAACTACCACCACCACCAACACCCTTTACTTATTCATAAAATCCACATTCCGATAAAATAGATGTCGCCAGTAATAATGCCACGTTTGGTTTAATAATAAAAAAGGAATACATAATAATCTAAAATTAAATTCTTTCATGTTTTGCACGTGTGTTTGTACCGAAAAAAAAGCAGCACTCCGCAGCTTTTATACATAATTTGAAATATAAAATATAAAGAAAAGGCTTGCATTGCATTGCGATGAAGGAAGAAGAAGAAGAAGAAGAAGAAAAAGAAACGCGCAAACCGAAATTCTATCGTCGTCCTCGTTGCGTTTTTGTGCGAGCAAGCGAGCGAGCGAGCGTTTCGAGCAGCAGCGCCCGGTTTCTGATTTTTGTATGGTGTATGGTGGAGTTTCGTACAATCGTCCAGCTGTTTTATTAATAAAAAATACATTTATGTGAATCCTCCACCTCTTTCATCCGCCAGATCTTCAATTGTTTCGTTTGAACGAACGCAATCCGATTTCATCTACTCTTTGAAAAAACTAAATAAAAAAACTACCACATTCAGGCGCTTTTACGAACAAAACACGCCGGAGCGAGAGAGCTAAATAGAGAGAGAGAACGAGTGCATTTTTCTAATATAAAGGCCCACTTTAAACTTGTATTTTTATTATGATGATTATTATGAAAAAAGGGCTATTTTAAATAAAACGCGCTCGCTCGGCTTTAATAAGGGTGCCCTCATAATAAACGCTCGCTTGCTGGGGCTTTTTTCCATCTAATTTTATAGTTTCGTACACAAAAAAAAGGGTTACTTTTCAATCGAGAACATGTCTACTGCCATCGACTACTGTGTGCGCGCACAAAGCACCAACACCGGGCACGATTTAATAATGTCAAATTTCCGGTAATCACTGATTCAATCCATCCATCCATCCACATATTAAAAGCAGAGCATGCAAATTATGCAAAAGACAACAAACAACAAAAAAACACAACATCGAAATTTGATTAATTATCAAACATCATTTTTATCGACTGCTGTAGCCGTTTTAAATTTTTTCGAGCAAATCAAACAACAAAAATCTTATATTTCAAGTAATAACCACTCCCTAAAAATTCATATATTATATTTATAGTACGAATTCGTTGTGCGTGAAAAGCGGCGTGCATTGAACGTGCGCCGCGCTCAATGTACAACTTTTGTGCCGCTCGCTGCCACGCCAACGCATTACTACACACACAACATACGCCAGAAAGAGAAACAAAAACAACATCAACAACAACAAAAAATAAGAATGTGAGATCATAATTCATATAACTATATATATACATATATATATATGAAATTCGCTAAGATTCGTTCGTTTCATTTTTATATTATATAGTTCTTTTGTTGTTTTATTTTCTTTCTTTTTTTTTCGTTGTTTTCATATGCTACGTTATTCTCGTTTTTAATTCAATATTGCGCACGCCATCTACACACAATTTTTAATTATTATTCCACGTCGTTCGGAAAATTTATGAGGGGCAGCCTTAAGACATATTTTGCCAAAACAAAAACTTTCAGGTATATATGTATATATGTTATATTCATCATTAACTGTGCGTTCCGACTGAAAAAAAATACTAACACACACACAACAAACAACATTAATTAACAATTTGATGATTTTTCCTGAAAACTAGCTATAAAATCGCTTTTATAGCAACAAAGCACGACAAACTAGAAGAAATTAAAAAATATACACACACACATAAAATTTGAAAAAAAAATAAAATAAAACAAAATAAAAAAAGTAAAATTTTCGATTTCCTAGAAATGTGGGCGTGTAGATGGCGCTGCTGCTGCTGTATTTATTAACTGCTGCTGAGTAAAAACAAAACACTTAAAATGCGTGCATCTGCACTATTTCAACAAGAAAATAATTAAAATATTTTAATTAGATGGCGTGTATAACCCAGATATTGTATTGTGTTTTTTTTGCGCTGGCTGGCCGCGGTTTAAGAACGTCAGCGGCCCCGTTTTACGACTCAGTCGTACCTTGAGGGCTGATTTTAAATGTATGCATACATGCATACACATACGCGCTCTGCCCATAAAAACAAAGCGCACACGCGCATTTTAATTACGTGCTGCCATCTACACCAAGCGCATAACGAGCGCGAATTTTATTAGGCTGCCCCATCGCACATTAAAAATAATTAGCGTTTTGTTTAATTATCATACACACACACACACAGATAGAAGATACACACACGGATTGTTGCGATATGGGTTGCATATATTTTACGATGCGCGCACGCTAATTGTGATTTATGCATTTTTTTGCGCCGCGCGCCCTTTTTTTCCACAAATTCTTGTTAAAATGTTTATGCGATACAAAGTATCGTTTATGCCACAGCGAGGATAATGCGCGTTTTATGATGATATGTATAATGCGATGCTTTATTCGTAGGCGCGCGCTGCGCTCGTGAAATACACGATTTTTGCGCCGTTTCTGCCTCAAAAAACGTGTGCGCGCCGAGCGGCTGGCTGATGGATGTGCGGTTGTTGTGTTGCCTGTGTGCTTTTTTTGCGCGAGAGAGCCGAAGCCAAGAGAGCCAGCCATCCAGTCGGAGTTTCTATGAATTGTGTGTTGTGTGCTGCGAGAGCGCGCCTCGGCAACGTATTCTTTTCGCCGTCTGTGTGCCGTATTGCTGCGCTGGTTTCTCAGAAAATCACTTAAAAATCGTCACCAAAACCAATTGCTTTCTGCACACACGCATATGGGACTCCGAGAAAAACTATTTTGACGCAAAAAATATAATAAAAGATGCATTTCGTATTATTTTAGTTTAGCTGCGACGACGTTTTTTTTTCTACACCGCTCGCCGATCGCTCGCCTCTGCTGCACGGCGCGCGCCTTTGTGCCTGCGAAATTCCGCAAACTTGTTTAAAATATTCCGAATTTTTATGATTAAGTGCGAATTGCAACCATCTCTTCATTCATTCGCCGCAAAACCGCATTTTTTACACAATAAATAATCGCTTTAACATACTATGCAACCAATCATACCCAAAACAATTATTTCCGAATTAATGTGAACTAGATTTTTGGTCTGTTGACATTTATCATAGTTTTAAACTCGTTTTTTTCTCTCTTAACTCTAAACTCGAAGCAGCATATAAATAATAATTTTCAAAGCACACGCCTTCGCATTTATTAATCTAATTTCTAACCTAAATTTATAGCAGCGTTGACAGAATTAATGCGACATTATCTAAAATACGAATCGTTCGAAATATGCCTCGCAGCGTACCGTACCGTATAGTAATTCTTTTGTTTTGCTTCGTTTGTGTTACAGCAATGATTGCACAATCGCTCGCGCCGACCCAACAGCAGCAGCAACAGGCGGCCGCCGCCGCCGCCCTGCTCAACAAGTCCCAAACACAAATCGACTACTCCAAGTACGTGAAAAAGTTCGGCTCGGCGATGGAGTGCGGCAGTCACTATTGCAAGGATCTCAACTATCGCGAGCACTTCCACTGTCTCGACTGCAATTCGCGCGTCTTCATCAAAAAAGAGGAGATGATAAGGCACTTTAAGTGGCATAAGAAACGCGATGAGAGTCTGCAGCATGGCTTTATGCGCTACAGTCCGCTCGATGATTGTTCCGATCGCTACGGCAACTGTACGCACAACAAGAAACAGACGCACTATCATTGCATCAAGGAAGGCTGTGATAAGGTGTACATATCGACGTCCGACGTTCAAATGCACGCCAACTACCATCGCAAGGATTCGGCCATCATACAGGAGGGCTTTCAACGATTTCGCGCGACGGAAGAATGTGGTGCCACGTATTGCGCCTTCTTCGGACAGCGCACCACGCACTTCCACTGCCGACGGCAGGGCTGTCGCTTCACCTTCAAAAACAAAAGCGATATGGGTATGTTGTAGGCAACCAAACACACATTCCATCCATGTATTCATGATGCGCTTATTTCATTTCACAGAGAAGCACAAGTCGTACCACATCAAAGACGAACAACTCTCCCGCGATGGTTTTAAGAAGTTCATGAAGAACGAGGCATGTCCGTATGATAACTGTCGCTTTTCAAAGGTGTGCAATCACATCCATTGCATTCGGCCGCAATGCAACTACGTCCTTCATAGCTCCGGCCAGCTATTCTCTCATAAGCGAAAACACGAACGCAAAGATTCTGAATTAGCGTATCGCAAATACAAGCTGGCTCAGAGCATGATGAAGACATTAGCTGATGGCGGTATGTCATCGCAAGTGGCACGTGACTACGAACAGCAGCTCGAAGGTCTTAATTTGAGCATGTTCGGACAGAGTTTCGGTTCGAATTCGGAATCACTCAGTGAGCGCAACTCACCTGTATCATACGACGAAGAAAATTCGGCTATGGACTTGACTGCTAGCGATTCGAATCTACAAGACGATAATCCCACGTGGAATAATGAGGATTTCTGGAAGAAGTACTGTCAGTATTACGGTAGCAATGAAACGTGCGTGCCCAACTGCGAGTATTTAAACGCGGAGCACTATCACTGTTTCGTCGAACACTGTGACATGATTTTCAAGTATGTTAATTTCGTTTTTTAGTAAATTGATATAGTAGATATTAATTAGAAGTATTTGTTTAATTTAGCTGTAAGGATGGTGTACGGGAACATGCGCGCAACCATGAGCAGCAGGAGCAAGTAACGGATGCGTTCTACACGACGATAACGCAACAAAATTCGTGTGATAATAGCTGTATCTACCAAGATAAAGAGAAGCACTACCACTGCAACTGGGATAACTGTCGGGAAGTGATTCTGCCGACTGATAAGCCGTTGCGTCGACTCGAACACTACAAAATGCACGAGTACTCGCGCAAACTAAGCCTAACCAAAGATCCCCTAACGATGACGCATCTCGCCACGTCGATCGACGGCATGTTTTGTCGGAAGCGCGGCCGACCGCCGAAAAATCGTGTGATCGAGGTGTGGAACGACTATACGCCGGTCGGCGGGCAGAGTCTAATGGACTCGCCGCAAGCCATCTTTACCAGTTTCAAGCTACCAAAACCGTCGACTGTTACGCCTTCAAGTAGTAAGGATAATTTAGATGCTAATGATTCGAATGATGAACGATCAAATAGTCCAACGAGTGTAAGTGGTAGCCTCATCATCATCATTCACCAACCATTCTAAGCCATATTTTTAATTACAGATACAAGATTTTAATCTACAAGGCTTTGATATCTACAACGAGAATACGAAATGTCCGGACAGTCTGTGCCCCTACTTGGGTAACGTGCATTTTCATTGCACACAGCATCGCTGCCTGTACGTTACGGACAAAGAGGACGTACTGCTGATGCACAGCAAAGACTTTCACGACAACATCGACATACTCGACGGATTCGAATTCTACGATCGGAACGTCGACTGTCGGCTACCGAATTGTCAGAGCAACAAAATCAATCGGCACTTTCATTGCACGCGGCCGAATTGCAATTTCTCCTTTGTACAATACTCTACAATGGCCGTACACAATCAAGTGCACGAAAAGAATGATGCTGCGATGAAAAATGAATCAAATGATGATGTTAATAAATCCATCGAGAGCAACGCAATGAATTTATCGATACAAAACGATGCGAGCAAAGGTAAGTGCAAATAAAAGTGTGTTAGCGATATTTTTGTTTGTTGTTTTGTTGCGTATTTTATTGTATTTGCATTATGCAATTAGTATGTAAAGTTAAATGTAAATATTTAGACACTTTCTACTTTCTTTCTAGTGGTTAAGGCTTCGGGGACTTTTTATCCTCTTACAAGTATACCAACTGAACCACAAAAATCGCCCGAATTTAAATTGAGCACAGGTAATTTCTAGTCTTTTTGCGTTTTTGTGTATTTTGTGTGTGTGGCACCTTCTTCTCATCATGCATGTTTTTGTTTTCTTTGTTTTTGCAATCGCAAATTTAATAACTACATTTTACTTTTGTTTCTCTTATAGAAACGTCATCGTTGAATGATATAAATGGTAGCAATACTCTGTACGGACCGGAATTGAGCTGCAGTCGTCCTTTCTGCAAGTTGAAGCGCAAATACCATTACCATTGCAACGCTTGCAACCAGGCCTTTTCGGAGATCGACCGTCTCGTCGTGCACGTGGCCAAACACAGCACCAGCACCCTTAGCAGTCAATTGCAGGAAGACAATAACAATCGACAAGCTACTCCATCGCCACCCATGAAACAGGAAGGCAAAATCAACGTAGCACCGCTACAATCGCTTCAGAATCCGCAAGTTCTACCTAAGGAACTTGAAGCTACCAGTCCTTATTTGACGCCAGGATTCGATGCTTACTCGCACTTCACCGGTTTTCCCACAAACTTAGCAACGCAGTTTGCACTTATGTCACAGCAACAATTTTTGCCGCAATCGTATGCATCGATTCCCACACAACTGATGTTCCAGCATTCCGGATTGATGCAAAGTCCACTACTCACTCCGCAATCTCCCTACAGCAGTGAAAATCTTACTTCACCATTAGCTGCGATGGCCGCTAATTTAAATAAGCGCACGATGGACAGCGTGCACGACATGACGCCTGACGCCAAAAAGGCCCGCTTGCAATCGTCGATGCGCATTTTGAAGGATGAACCGGTTCCGGAAGGGTATCTAAGATTCCGCTTTAACGAGGATTGTCAATACCAGCACTGCGGATATCGGGAGCATCAGACGCACTTCCACTGCCAAAGACAGGATTGCGGTTACAGCTTCTGCGATAAAACCCGCTTCGTGCAGCATACAGCACGCCACGAACGACTCGATACGCTGATGGGCGGCGATTTTCAGCAATATAGAGCGAACGTGCAATGTGGACGGTCCGATTGCGCGTACACAGCTAATTTAGGTATGTCAAACACCCACTACCTATATACATTTCATTTAACTCATCATTTTCTTTCCAATTGCAGGTGCGACGCAGAATAAGGCATCACACTTTCATTGTTTGAAGTGTGATTTCGTCTGCACGGACACGAATAAGGTGGTGGCGCATCGTCGCCAACATCAGAAACTCGATTCAATCCAGGCGGCCGGCTTCGAGAAGTTCACGCCGAGTCAGCATTGTCGCGTGAACAATTGTCAGCACAGCGGCAAGCAGACGCACTACCACTGTCTGCAGTGCCAATACGCCGTGCTCGGACTCGCGCAGATGTCCGCACACAAATACCGACACATGGAGGGTTGACGACTGCCGGTCGCAGATCATACTTGTACATAGTTCGTTCTCTAATTTTATCTCATTGAGTGTGTGAGTGTATATAGTAATTTTCTTTCGAGACTAGAATTCAAAGCATAACGCAACAACCGTACAAAAAGACACACTTTTAAAGACGCGTCTGAATAACAAATATAGACTAGTTTATAGATTCAATTATTTTTTTGCAACACAGGGTGACAAAAATTCGACTGATACGTACATTGTAGATGATAAAGTAACACAATTTATTTAATTCTTATTTTTAATTATTCTTTTTTGCGCGCGCGTGTGTACACATTGAGTCGACACATTGGGGAGCAATCAATTGATTAAAAAAGACAGTAGTTTTTAGCGAGTTACTGTAGTAGTATTATTCCGTCGAGATTAATAAATTTAGTGCAGCGATCGGAGTTTTCTAATCGATGGTGTAGTAAAGTTTTGCTCAATATAAATTCTAAACGCAATCCGTCGCTGATTCTTAGCATTTGTCAAAAAAAAATAGTTTTCCGTCTTCTGGTATTTAGTGCCTTAGAAAGTAACATATACAATAACGAAAACTAAAACAACAAATTTGGTGCCTTTTCATTTTCTCTTCAAATTGATTGTGTGTCGATACGCGTTTTAATTAATTAATTATCTAACTAATTAATTAATAACTAGAAATCCATTTTTTTGTTTTATTACATTACTTTTAAAATACCATTCCGTAAAGTGCCATATATGTAAAAGCGCGAAATGGATGCTAATAAAAACAATTAAACAAAAAGAAAAACGAAAAAGACATGCGCGATAAATGAAAAAAACCTATATAATGATGGAAATTTTAAAACTGATAGCTTTTAGAGATTATTTAGATTATTGTTACATAAATGTGTCATATATATAATTCTATTAAATATAAATATATAAATATTAAATATATATATATAAAAAAAGTGAACACCAAAATGAAAAATTCTCGGTGTTTTATGTATATAGTTAGTAAGTTTTATTACATAAGAAAGTTATCAAATATAGGCGCTCAAGACAAAGCCAAAAAACAACATGAAAACGCATAATCTTTCAAAATGAAAAATTCATTTTTTTAATTTATTCTATTCTTTTTTAAATGTGAAATGCGCAAGCATGAAAATTAGTTATTATGTATAAACATTTATTAATCTTTATTATGTGTATGTGAATTGATTTGCCATACTTTTTTTTCCAATTGTGAAACAAAACAAAAAGATTATTCGAACGACAAGAAAATTAGTAATGATCGTTTGCGGTTATTTTTTCCTCTCGTTCAAATGCTCTTTTATCTAATCTTTTATTTATTTTTCTCTTTTTTTTGTTTATAGCTAGTCTATTGTTTCCTTTTCATTTTCTTTATTTTGTATATCACTATTCATATCTAAGCATTGTCATTATTATACTTTTAGTATACGTAAAAAAGCAGTTTTAAAAAACGAGAAACGATGAAAAGCAAAAGTGTTTTAAAAATTTGTAGATATATATTTTTTAATCATTAATAATGATTTTAAACAAACAATTATACAAACGAATGTTTAAAAAAATGATTTGTGTACTGCATATAGAAATATATATTTAAAATGATATAAATAATAAGAAAAAAAACATTAATTAACTGTATGTATGAATTATTTGTAGATTTTTATGAAAGAAATAGTTGTATGAATGGATGTCTTTAATTTTTATTACATGTGTGGTTCTGCTTTGTTTTTATAAAGATTGTGATTTATTTTAATAGATTCTATGCATTATTAATACGCATTCTTATTTTACTTACACAAAATGATCCCTCGCAATTTCGCCTAATAATTTTCCCAATTTTACAATCCAAATTCCTAAAATTTGCCATTCCTACCTACCCGCTCAAAAAAAATAAAATGTTAATTGATGGTGCTGCCATTGCAAAGGGTATGCGGAATTTTGCTGAACTAAAAATTCCCTACCCTCTGCGCTCAGATATTCGCCTAATACTTTCCTCAAATTTATTATACAAAATTCGTAAAATTGCGCTCAAAAAAATTAAAATTTTTATTGATGGTGCTGCCATTGCAAAGGGTTTGCGGAATTTTGCTGAACTAAAAATTCCCTACCCTCTACGCTCAGATATTCGCCTAATACTTTCCTCAAATTTATTATACAAAATTCGTAAAATTGCGCTCAAAAAAATTAAAATTTT
>JARJDW010008089.1:0-12776 GCA_030264715.1 Adinopsis sp. GC000173 | reverse complement strand
GGAGGCCGCATTAGCAAAGAAATTTGATTTTAATGAAATTATAGATGTTTTTGCCCAAAGAAAGGCTAGAAGAGCTCACTTTTGAATAATTAATATTATGAATAATAATAATATATATGTGTTTTTTGTATGTATAGTATTAATATATGTTATTGTATTTTTTTTCATAAATATAAGTTTTATTTCTTTTCTGTTATTTTTTTTTACCGGGGCCCGAAATTTCTGTCAACGCCCCTGTTCTTATGTACAGAGCAAATTTTAAGAAAACTCCAACAAATCTAGATATTCAAATTTCGTATCATTGAGATATCCTATTTGAGCGGTATTCAACCATTATAGATAGTGCATTTTAAAATGTTTTTCGCATTTTTACAGATATAATTTGACAAATCAAATCAAAACAGCTAAGAGCTAGGTTAAGTCTGAATGTACCGTTCATAATACAGTATCAGCATTGTAAATAGCAGTAAACAATCCAGCCCAACTATCTAGACCAGTGATTCTCAAAGTGGGCGATATCGCCCCGTTGTTGGCGTTTACCCATAGCCGATGGGGCGATTAGTAATATATTATATTTTGGGGGGGAATAGAAAAAAACATTAGAATTTTTTGTTCCGTCATAGAACATCCTTAATAGTAGTACATATTTTTGATTGCTTCTAACAAAGGCATTAAAATGTTTTTGCACCCACATAGACTCTGATATAACACGATTTTGCCTTAGTTATGGAATTTTCAATCGTTTGTCGCAGAAAAGGAGCAAAGAAATCGCGTCAGAACAATAGAAAATGGTAATTTGAAATTGCGCCTGATATATGTATTTTGCATCTCTAAAATTTCCTTATTACTTTGTTTTAAATTCAAATTTAAAGAAGCTACATTTTATTTGTATAAACTTATAAACACAACAAAAAGTTTCAACAAGGGGGGCGATAATGCGAAATGATTTTATTAAAGGGGGCGATGTTTCAGTAAAGTTTGAGAAACACTGATCTAGACGAATCAAGTAACTCAACGAATTACCTTATTTTATTTACATTCCAGGAGGTATGTTCCAGTTTCCGAATCGGATTTTGGGTTTTGGGCCCAAGTCTGGCAGTCGGGAAGAATTATTTTAAGTTTGCTTTATTCTATAAAACGATAAATGGTATATTACGAGTCAAACAAAATCGCGACCATTTTTTATTTACATGTTGTACACGTTGTACAGTGACTGCTTAAAACAATTCTTTCCCACTTGTAAAACGATGCGATCTAACCCAAAAACGGACCTAGAATGAACTACTCGACAGGCACAATGAACACGATTTAATACGAATTAAAGACTTCGGCCTTGGTTTATTTACTAACCAAATATACAAAGAATAATAAAAAATGTATACCTTTTCTCCAGTAACTGGGTGCTGAATGAAGGGTTCGAACATTCGTTGGTTAGAGAATTTAAAATTTGCGCCCAATTCCTTCAGCATTGTAATATTGCTGGAGTGACCGTTAAAAGTTAGTGAGCAACATATTAAGCCACTTCGATGTATGAAACTTAGCGCATGCAGTAAAATTTGTGCTTTTTCTGAAGCGCTCATATCTCTAATAAAAAAATACCCTAAGGGCTGTTTCCAGTCTTTATCTATAGATATAACCATAAACACTAAGGCCTTATTTGTTTTGACGTTTTCCTCCAATTGGATATTATCAAAAGGTTCAAGACCTAGGTCTACATATCCGAAATTTTTTCTTCCATCCCAATAAAGATTCTCTCGAATTGGCATTTCATCGAATGTTATATTTATATATTTACTCCCTTCTTTATAATATTTAATCAACATTTCCAGAGCACACGATTGAAATCCTGCATCAAAATTAATTGATTGGAACCATTTTTTAACTGTACACGGGTGCGGCAGTACATTCTCGAACGCTTTACGTACATAATCGTATGCTCTTGGTGAGTAAAAGTGAAGAGTTGAGGCAAACAATTTTAATTCATCTTCAAGTATAAGCTTATTAGGACTTACTAACGAATTGTAAATTGATCGAAGAGGGCCAGCCGGCACACGCTACAAAATAAAAAGATTGTTTAAAAGCAAACATTTAATAATATATTGGATGATTTGTCATAATTTCTTTAATGTAAAGATATTTAATTTAGAGTTGGTTTAAATTAGTGCTGTCAACCATGGGAATAAATTTATGCGATTAACCATACCGGTTGTATTCGAATATTCGGATTCATTTGGCTATCCGAATGTGATTGGTTATGCGGATCAGTTTAGCCATCTGGATACATTTATAGTATGTAATAGTAATTCGATTGAATTAACCTATCAGGATATGAAAATGTAAGAAGACAGAAACCTCTTTATGCCTATAACGACAGATTTTCGGCCGCGTTGAATTAATTTTGCAGCAAGGTGCTTAAAACATGATAATGTAAAAACTTGAGAGAACGATGGATCAGTTACTTTGATTGAGTATCTGTTTAAGTTATCCAAATTAACAATCCGGTTAATTAAATATCCGAATAACCGGATAGATGGTTTAAATTAGTAAAAATAATCAAAATTAGAATAAGCATTACTCTAAACAGTTGACTAGTTAATCCGAATTATTTCCAAAACAACACCAATATTCATATATCGAAAACGTATTTAAAACCTTTAATACAAGATTCTTCAGCAATAAATAAAATTGTTTGTAAAACATGACACAGTACGCATACAAAAATGATAAATTTTACAATGCGTACAAGTGTACAACTCACATGGAGTATGCACTTCTATATTCGCAAGCATGTATCGGAAGAAATCATTGACAAAACCATCTAATGTGTTCTTCATTATATTTAACAAATAATCTTACTTTTACCTTAACTTAACTAAGCGATAAAATGTCCATCACGATATAAGTTACGAAACACTGATCTTATATTGTATTGTATTCATATTGATCTACATTGGAAACTACCTATTTATTATTTTAGAAATAAATTTAAAAATATCCAAGTGTGATATTAAAAATGTCAAGTCTTCTTAACATTTGTTTTAAGGCAGGATAATATCTAATAATAGTACTTTCAAAAAATCGAAAAAAAATTTTTTGGCTTAAAATCCTCTCTCAAGTATCTAGAAGCGAAATTCACTTATTCGAAAGGTGACCGAAACCTTTTTCTAGTTAATAACGAATTAGTCGTGCAAACATCATTCAGGTGTTTGCTTGGTTTTGTCAAACTTTAAACGCGTTTTTCTCGAAATTATTTTTTTCAAACTGCGTGTCAAATTACTCTTCCAATTTTCATCTAATTGAATTGAATTGAATCGGATTGCATAATTCCTTCCTATGGTATAATCTAAGGATGTACGTAAATTTTTTTCTGTAGTCTTATTTTATTTTTGATGTATACTTTTATAAAAAAATTTATCCTGAAAAATTGATTTTTTCTTTTGAATGATCGCCATTTTCTTAAAAATGAAAATTAAAAAAACCCTACTTAAAAAATATTGTTATTAATAAGAAAAAAAATTGATTTTTGTTCTCGGAGACAGGTAGAAGAAGGAATTTGACACGCAGACTGACAATGTTCCTCAATAGTCGTATACTTTGGCTTCACCGACAAAAAGCTATTTTTTACTTTTTCAACATTAAAGTTTTTTATTGCAGTATCAGATTATCTTAATGAATGGCTAAAAGCGAGTTTCTTTCTGCGCATTTTTTGCATGAAAAAAATCATGAAAAACGCTTCCGAAATTGCATTCACAGGTGGTATCCTGCCTTGAAAAACATATAAAACGGCCACGACTTATTAGCCAACTCATTATATAGAAAATAAAATCCATAAAATCACTTGAACTACCTGCAATATATCTTCGGTGCCATCTTGAATCTTTTTTTTCTTTTTTAACTTAAGCGCCTTAATAATATCACCGTAATGTTTTAATTTAACGTTTTGTGCTTTTACTTGACGCCGCAACGAAGAGATTTTTTGTTTTAGCGTTTGCATTTCATCCAATAAATTCATAACGTGCCTTGTCGCCCGTGTCGGACTGCTCAAATCCATATAACTGGGAACTTGTATATTGTTTCTCGTTCTATGATATAGTGATTTACATTTTCGCTTTCGTGGTGTGGATGGCAACGCAGGGATTGCAGGCTCTTCAATGGCCTGTAAAATAGTATTTTCTACGCTTGGCACTTCCATTACATTTTCAATGTCCTCCTCAGATGGTCCTAGACTGTCCAAATTAATATTGTTTGAAACAACTATATCGGATTTTCCTTGATCACTAATTCCAATATCGCTATCACCAAATTTTCGCTTTAGAGATGAAGATGTTGATGAAGATAATTCATGTTCTTCAATGACTATCTGTTGTGGAAGAACCTAAAATATTTATATTAAATACTTCAATTACATTGGAACCTCAATTATGAGCTATTCATAGCACAGAAGTGCTTCTATTACATTTTCAATGACCTCTTCAGCCACTTCTAGACTGTCCAATTTAATATTGTTTGAAACATCTATATCAGGTTTTTCTTCATCACTAATTCCAATATCGCTATCATCAAATTTTCGCTTTAGACATGAAGATGTTGATGAAGGTAATCCATGTTCTTCAACGACTATCTGTTGTGGAACAGCCTAAAATATTTTTATTAAATACTTCAATTACATTGGAAATT
Source organism: Adinopsis sp. GC000173 (assembly GCA_030264715.1). Lineage (NCBI taxonomy): Eukaryota > Metazoa > Arthropoda > Insecta > Coleoptera > Staphylinidae > Adinopsis > Adinopsis sp. GC000173. The sequence goes on along the minus strand of JARJDW010008089.1, from coordinate 8,099 downwards.
CAATTATGAGCTATTTATAGCACAAAAGTGCTTAGATTACATTTTCAATGTCCTCTTCAGACAGTTCTAGACTGTCCAAATTCATATTGTTTGAAACATCTATATCGGGCTTTCCTTCATGACTAATTCCAATATCGCCATCACCAATTTTTCGCTTTAGAGATGAAGATGTTGATGAAGGTAATTCATGTTCTTCAACGACTATCTGTTGTGGAAGAACCTAAAATATTTTTATTAAATACTTCAATTACATTGGAAACTTAATTATGAGCTATTTATAGCACAAAAGTGCTTCCATTACATTTTCAATTATCTCTTCAGACAGTTGTAGACTGTCCAAATTCGTATTGTTTGAAACATCTACATCGGGTTTTCCTTCATGACTAATTCCAATATCGTTATCACCAAATTGTCGCTCTGGAGATGAAGATGTGGATGAAGGCAATTCATGTTCTTCAATGACTATCTGTTGTGGAAGAACCTAAAATATTTTTACTAAATACTTCAGTTACATTGGAAACTCAATTATGAGCTAGTTATTGCACAAAGCTGCTTCCCTTACATTTTCAATGTCCTCTTCAGACAGTTCTGGACTTTCCAAATTCCTATTGTTTGAAACATCTATATCGGATTTTCCTTCTGGACTAATTCCAATATCGCTATCACCAAATTGTCGCTCTAAAGATGAAGATGTTGATGAAGGTAATTCATGTTCTTCAACGACTATCTGTTGTGGAAGAACCTAAAATATTTTTATTTAATAATTCAATTACATTGGAACCTGAATTACGAGCTATTTATTGCACAAAAGTTCTTTCATTACATTTTCAATGTCCTCTTCAAACAGATCTAGACTGTCCAAATTCATATTGTTTGAAACATCTATATCGGTTTCATGACTAATTCCAATATCGCTATCACAAAATTGTCGCACCAGAGATGAAAATGTTGATGAAGATAATTCATGTTCTTCAACGTCTATCTGTTGTGGAAGAACCTAAAATATTTTTATTAAATACTTCAATTACATTGGAACCTCAACTATGAGCGACTTGCTGTTTGATATCGGTGCCGGTTAGTCAGAGAAAAGTTGAAAAAAGTGTAGGGCATAATTTGCCATAAGGCAGGCAATGGCCTTGCGGGCTGTAACGCACTCTCAATTTAATATTTTAATAAAGCGGGCTTTAGACTATCAATATTATTATCTTTTAAAGAAATTTAGTTTTAATTATTTGGAATTTCATAAAATTTCATAAATATCGAAAAACTTTAAAAAGATGCTTAAAATAGGAAAATAGGTCGCATAATTATACCATTTATTTATGACACAACAAAGTGAATTAAGCAAATTTTTCATGAGCAAGCGAAAGTCTTAAGCCTTAAACTGTGTACACTTGAACCGAAAAAAGGAGCACTAGGTAGAAGCCCTTTGGCACAGACGTGTTCATGAATTGAGAGTCCGAAAAGGTTTTCTAGGTGGCGGCCTTTTTTTTCCAGTGTATATGACCTACCTCTAAAAAATTATCTACGTCTGGCAGTGAATTGCTGCAATCTGGCTCCATCGGCTGGACTAAATTTGCAAGCTCGACAATATTTTCAGACAGAACATTTGTCGGCATGATAAAATTTGAAGTTGTAATAGTTTCACTGTCAAGCTCTGATGTTACAACGTCGTTACCTTGCACTTCATAATCCGTTGGAAAAAAATTTAAAAATTGGATTGACTTAGATCCCCCCATCAACGGGATTACATTGGTTACCGTCGTAACCACGTTCTGAGACACCTAAATAATTTAAAAAAAATTATTATAATACATTGTATTATGATAATATATACCACTTTTTGAAATTGCTGATTCTGCTGGAGTACATTTGTAGTTGGTACCGTTATACTCGATTGAATTTCGGGTGCGGACAAAAGAATAGGTTGCTCTACATTGCTGCTAGTTTGCATCTTTTGCGCGGTTGGTATAAATTCCAGTACGAGTGACCCATTTGCAGTATTTACACACTGTGTATTATCAGAACATAAGGCCGAAAGAGCCTAAAATATATGCAAAAATACAATTATTTTAACATATACTACTTTTTGACACGATTCCAATTCGCCACACGTACATGACTTTCGCCCGGTATATTGGAAAACAGAACAGATCCAGATCCTCCAATAGGCTGCATCACACTTGCAATTGGGTTCTGAGCTGGAAAAAACTAAAATGTTTGTCATAAACATTTCACCGAAGCAGTTATTTTAATATACACGTACATAATTTACATCCTGTATATTAGGAACCGGAACAGATCCAGATCTCCCAATAGGCTGCATCACACTTGTAATTGGTTCCTGAGCTGGAAGAACCTAAAATGCTTATTATAAACATTTCATCTATGTAATATTACTTAAATATATACTATTTTTTGCCAAGGTTTCAGCGCATTAGATATGCAAACGCGATTTGCACCCGGTACATTAGAAAACTGAATAGGTGTAGGTCCCGTACTAGGTTGAGCCGTATTTGTATTGGCAATAGTTTCAACATTCTGATCTAGAAGAGCCTAAAAAGTTTATTATAAATCACTTCGTCAAAGTATACAACCGTCTTAACTTAAAAAGCTGTAACTGTACATACTGAAAAATGCCTAAATGATATATAGTTTTTGCAATAACTTTACTGTTTGCTAAGCCAATTGCTAAACTCATAACAAAACTTATAGATTAATTAACTAAAAACTATGTAAAATTGGAGTTACTGCCTTTAAGCTAAGGTGGGTATAATTATTTTAATATTTAAACTACATTTTGACATGATTTCAGCGCATTCGATGCATATGTACGATTGACAGGCTGCATTTTTAAATATCGAATAGATCTTGGTATTTTAATAGGCTTGATCAACTTTCCAGTTGCAATAGAATCAATTTTTTGAGCCGGAACCACCTAAAATGTTTGTGATAAACACTTCATCAAAGAATAAATATTTTGATGTATATTACTTTTTCTACTGTCCAATTTACAAACTCTGTATTTGGAAATGTGGGAGATCCAGATTCTGCAATTGGCTGAACTTGTATATTTGCAATGGCTTCAACATTTTGAAGTGGATGATCCTAACATAGTTGTTATAAATATTTCATCAAAGTAAATTTTTCTAATATATATTACCTTCTCAAATAGTTTACTGCAATCGGGCTCAATCTCCGGAATAGTATTTGCAGTTGCAGCTGTTGTAGCGCCTTTAATTTCAGGCTCGTGTACAATTTTAAACTGCTCTGCATTATTGTTAGATTGCACATTTTGTACAAAGTTTAGTATAACTGGTGTAGTATTTGCAGGCTGTGTATTTGAATTTGGGACAGATACAGAATCCTCAATAGGTTGAACCTCATTTTCAGTTGCGGTAGCTTCAACAGCTACCTAAAATATTTATGATAATGATATGATCAAAGTATAAGGAACATTCAAATGAAAAGCAAATACCCGCTACAACGTGAATGTGGAATTGGTCTATTCAAAGTTAATTACCTAACATATTTACACATTTATCCCATTAAGAGACAAAACGCTCAATTTCAGTTATGTAATAAGAGGTAGGTCGATGGAACGGATCTATGACGGCACCCATTCTTATACTTACTCTTTAAATCCCAGAAATATTGTTGCATGATGTGACTATCCCATAGCGTCAATGTGACTAAGGCTCTACAATTTATTTGGAAAATACTTCCATCTTGTGATTTCCACGTCTTTGTTAATTACAAAACTGGGATTTATTGTTAGATCTTCCAGTGGAAAATGTATTAACATTTTTGAAATACTCTCGAATAAGACCAATCCACGTTTAAGTTGTGGCATATTTGCTTTTCATTGGACTGACACCTATAAAACTTCAGTAGAACCTCGAGATACGAGCAGCTTAACATATGGGTTTGTTTAGGTACAATCTGCGCCTCAAGCTAATGTTTTGTAATTAGAGATAATTCCGTGCCGGCCGATAAAATGGTTGCATTATTAAGTAATAAATGTATCTGGTTTGAGATACGAACTAATTTGAATTAGGAAGTCGCTGATGGAACGAATTAAACTCGTATCTCTAACTTCCACTGTATTTTAATATATATTACTTGTAATGATTCGCTGCACTCAAACACAGCCGGCTGAACATTTGTATTTGTAGCCGTTGCAGTAGCATCATATTCAGATACGGGTGCAAATTTCACTATAATCGACGCCGGTGCACTCTCTACTCTCTGTTTCTTTGAAAATGGAATAGATCCTCTCTTTAAGTATTCTCCTGGTTTGAATAAATGAGTAACAAAATTCTCAGGTTTAAAATGTTTCGAGCAATAAAAAACGCTCCCGTAAACTGCTTCTTCCTCTTCCTTATTAAAAATATCTAGCCATTTCTTTCGAAGCTTTGATTCTGATGGTAACCTAAAGAGTGTTGAAGAAACGATTCATATTATTCATATGTTGCATGTCTCTTATAGTATGTTACTCCATACTTATGATAACTATACTTTGGACCAGTCTCATTGCAAATAAAACACCTTTTCATTGTTTTTCAAATAACACAAAAATTGAAATACTAAACATAACCTCCAATAACAAATTTTACTTTTGTAGTAGTGAAATGTAGAACTATAAAGATTACGCTTCTAATCTTCTAATTCTAACTGAAAATGGTTTCTCCGAATTATTCCGAATGAATATTTTTTTACTAATTTGAAAAATATATATAATATAAATTAATAAAATTTAATTAAATAACGAAATTGGCAATATATTATAATTTTGTGTTTACAGTTAGCTTTATTTGATACGTTTTATAGAAATTTATATTTAACTTCGATAACTTTCGGTTGATTCGATAAACTCTTTAAAAGCCAAAAAGAAAGAAAGTATTGAGGTAAAAAAGTAAAAATGAGTACATATTTTAATGCATTGCAACAACTTATTACAGTTATTATAATTTAATTACTCAATTAAATTCATGTTTTTTGTTGATTTTTGTATTACAATTACTTAATTTTAATAAATTAATTTTCATTTAAAGATCGTGCAACTCCGACTAATCTCGCTTACCTTAGCATTGTTGTTAAATATTTTCTAACCTCAAATAAAACACCGCTTCATTATGAACACAGAAAAAATTAAAGAATTCCAAAGCTATTTTAAGTCACACAACGAATACAAAGTGTATCCGGGGCATTCCTCGAAAGTCCACAGTGTCGGATGGAGTTGCGATGGCAAAAGACTGGCTTCTGGCTCATTTGATAAATCAGTTTGCATCCACACACTGCACAGAGACACCATTGTATGTATCATAACATCCATTTAGTTAGCTTTACTAAGAAATCATATCATACAGGTCAAGGAGACGGTGTTTAAAGGGCATGGTGGTTCAGTGGATCAGCTATGTTGGCATCAAACAAACGCCAACTTATTAAGCACGGCAAGCGGCGATAAAACAGTACGCATATGGGATACAAGGCAGTCAAAATGTGTCGCAGTTATACCCACAAAAGGCGAGAATATCAACATAACATGGGCGCCGAACGGTGAGACGATAGCTGTGGGCAATAAGGAGGATTTAGTGACGTTCATCGACACGCGAACGAATAAAATTAAATCCGAGGAACAATATAGCTTTGAAGTGAACGAAATCTCGTGGAACAATACGAGCGATTTGTTTTTCTTGACAAACGGGCAGGGATGTATTCACATATTAAAGTATCCGGAATTGGAGTTGCAGCATGTGTTAAACGCGCATCCTGGAACGTGCATCTGCATAGAATTTGATCCCACGGGAAAGTATTTTGCGACGGGGAGTGCAGATGCATTGGTCTCTTTGTGGGATATCAACGAGTTGGCATGTAAACGAGTTTTTACAAGGTATTTACATTTAATATTCATTAAACTCTCCCTTTTTTAACAGAAAAAAATTATAGCTTAATACAATACTTGATTGTTTCATAAAAATAATGTATTCAAAATTACTCAAAATTAAATAGAGTGAGTTAACATGTTGCGGATTCCACCATCATCAGAATTATGAAGAAAAAAAGGACAGGCGTGGGCAACCTTTTTCTTGGTACAGGCCAAAGTGAGGAAATAATGTTACTACCGGGCAAAAATTGGTTAAAGAATGCACAAATTTGGAACATTTTGATTAAAAACTCGGAAAATTTCTCAGAAAATCTAAAATTTGTTGAAAAAATTGAAGATTTGTATATTTCGTTATAAAACTTATTCATTTAAAAAATTTTAATAAAAGCGTAAAAATTTATTGGGCCGGTTACCCACCGTGATTTAGAACAGAGATGGGCAACCTTTTCCATATCGCGGGAAACACTGAAAACAAAATTTACTCACAGGCAAAAAGGAATTAGTAAAAATTTGAGAATTGTTAATAGACTAATCGTGAAAAATATAGAAATTTGTTGTAACGTAGTTAAAGTTGAGAACTTTTATGTGCACCTGATTATTCAAAGTTTTAATTGCGACTCACACAAATATGAAATTAACAAAGGACCAATAAATAAGGAAATTTTTCTAACCTGAATTTTAATTTTCATTATATCGAGAAGACTTACTTTTTGTTTAAATAGAATTTAGTCACCTTATTTTTAGAGCAACTTTGAATATATTTTAATGAACCAATCGAATATTTTATTAATAAAAATAATAATGTATGTCTGTTAAAATCATGGTTGACAAAGAAAGAGCAAGCAAGCAAGTTCTGAAATTTCTTCCCTTTTGTGTAGATTAAATATATCATATACATATTTAATTAAAGTAGATTGTTTATTATAAAAATATTCAAAAAAATCATTATGCTATGCCCAATAAAATATTTAAAATTGTTGCAGAATGGATTGGCCAGTACGAACAATATCGTTCAGCCACGACGGTCAACTAATTGCCTCCGCTTCCGAAGACTTAATCATCGACATTGGTTTCACAGAAACCGGTGATAAAATTGCTCATATATCAGTGGACGCCGCCACGTTCACGGTCGCATGGCACCCTTCACAGTACCTGCTCGCGTATGCTTGCGATGACAAAGATGCGTACGATCGAAAACGAGATGCAGGCACATTGAAAGTTTGGGGCTTTCCATCCGATTCTTAAGCTTAAGGACGACAAACAGTTGAAATAAATTTTTATATATACACATGTTTTAAGCAATTGGTGCCATCATTTCAACGTCCTGTACAACTTCATTATCATTATTCTCATTCCTTTCCTCAATATTCTCATTCCTTTCCTCATTATTCTCATTCCTTTCCTCAATATTCTCCTCATCAGCCATCGCTTGGGCATTGATAGTAATCGAATGTGTGCAGTTGAATACTTTGTATATGCCAACAAGGTAATTCGTTAGTTCAAACATGTTGGAGCGAAGCGATATTATAATAAACTGTGCATTTTGTGTGCGTTCTTTGATATAATTGCCGATGATAGATACGTTTTTGAAATCCAGAGCAGCATCAATTTCATCCATGACGTATAAGGGTGATGGTTTGTAGTAATGTAGCGCAAAGACCAACGCTAAGCTGGAAAGTGTTTTTTCACCACCTGAAAGATTCGATATATTTTTCCACGTTTTCTTTGGCGGCCGAACACTGAAATAATCAAAAATTAATAATTAACTTCGTTGAAAAAGTTACTTTGCAAGTTGATTGGATTTAGAAAAACAATAAATCAATTTTTTCTCTTGTCAAAAGTATACATTTTTACCAAAAATAATTTAAATAATTATAGGTACTATAAAATACTATCTTTCGGTACTCTTAAATTTGATCTCGACAGAATTTTTAAAGTCAAAATTAATTTTTTAAATATAGTCGGGCCGGATACAACGAGTGCGTTCGTGCTAAAAAATTTATTCATTATAAGAGAGTGCTGGCTATTTGTATGCAGTTTTTAATAGTGACCTATAAAAACGATAATATTCTTTACATTGAAAATTACTTGTTAAATCGGAGCTCTGGTTATGACTAGTCCCGACTATAGTAATCCTCCATAGTTGCGTTGCAGAAAGCGGTATATTCGATCTACAGAGATCTTAATACATCAATAGCAATAACTCAAGGTT
>JARJDW010008086.1:0-14899 GCA_030264715.1 Adinopsis sp. GC000173 | reverse complement strand
TACTAATCTTTATGTATATATAGTGAAATGAAGACTAAAAAAACTACGTGGTGTGCAACGTGCAACGAGAGCAAGCGCATAAGAATTTCAAAAATGATTTCCAACTTCCTTTTTGTTTCTAATCATAATCGGCAATTGCCGGCTTCCTTTTTTCAACTTTATTATTACAATTTCATCGTGTGGCGCGTCTATTGAAACAATTTTGCAGTCGCATTAAAATTATACTCCCTCTATTAAAAAATATAGAAAACCTACGATAGATTTGGATTTTTTATCTGTACAAAAATATCATTTAGATTGCAAATTTAATGATCTAATTTGTAAAATATCAACGAATTAATAACAACTTAAGTATAGCAGACCAAAGTTTTTTTGAAATGATTTTGAGCACAAAGAAATATTTTCCAGTTATTCTAAAATTGGATATTTTTAATATTTTCCTATTTTCGTAAAAACAAAGTTACAATACTCTCTCTATCAAAAAATATACCTAAAATATAGCTGGATTTTTTACCTCAGCGAGAATATTATTTAGATTGCAAATTTAATCATGTTATTTGTAATATATCAACGAATATTATTAAATAGTTCAGTTTAATAATAACGAAGATGACTCGAAAGTTTCTGTGGAATAAATTTTATCGTGAAGAAATATTTTCCAGATATTGTAAAGTTGGATATTTTTAGTATTTTCCAATTTTATTGTAATATTATAAACCAATAGTGGTAAATTTTGATATTTCTTTCCTTTTTTTATTAATTTAGAAAATAATCGTTGATTTGGAACTTCATTTATGACATGGTTCGTAATACCAATTAAAATTTGCCACTATGCTTTCACAGCAGGTATAATTTTTAATTTCTTAAAATATGTAGTTTTTTTATACGTTTATAACTTTTCACGCCTTGTCAACAATTGCATAGAAAACTATTTATTTTTAACCTAAATATAGGGGCGATTAAAAATTCTTTTGAAAAAATTAAAACAAGTTTATTTACGTCTGTTTTTTTAATTTAATTAAATTGGGCGATGATTCATGAATTGAGTAATTAATTAACGAATAAAAATACATTGAATTTCAATGCGTTTGAATTGCGCTCGCAGTTAATTATAGAAAAAACCGTTTCGCATTACAAACGCTGGCTGTTGAACGTTGTAATTTTTAATTAAAGACTTATTTGACGTTATAATATGCTGCGAGTTATTATTAAATTAGCATTGATTAACAAGAAATAACTTACCTACAATTCGCGCAGCGATTTATTATTATGTATTACTAAAACTACTACGTGCTGAATGTGTCGACTGCGACTCTTTCCTTACCTGCAACAATGAGAATTACAAAAATTATTTTTTAGATTAGATAACTGTATTATTGCGGTTATTATTGATCGAACGTACATACGTAATAATTTGTGATTCATGCTAATGCTATTTTTTGTCATTATTATTTCATAATCGCGTTGACAATTAAAATGCGTAAAAGTAAGTACATGATTCGCTGAAATAGTTTAGATATCGAGAGCTTTTTCTAGTTTATTTGCACATTTTTCGATAAATATTTTGCTTTATATATTATTACGACGCCGGCATTTTTATTTTCGGGCGGAAAATCTATTTTTAATGTGCAACACATCAAATAAGCCAAAAACGTTATGAATCACTGCGTTTCGTTGTTGTTGTTAAATTTAAACAATTCGCAAACCGCATTGGAATTACTTGGCATGGCGAAATAATTTCGCAATATATATGTAAAATCTATCATAAAAATGAAATTAATTTAACTTGGTAGCATTTTAATTATCTGAACAGAATCGGTAATAATATCGATACAACTATTTACATAAATAAATCATCCATGAAGTAATAATAAATATTAAAGAAATTAAAAAAACCACCAAGGCTTGAATAATATAATTGACCAAACATAATTCACCAATGATGATTAATAATCGTAGAGTAAAGTAAAATTTAATTTAATAACTGGTTCTCTAGCAAGCGCAACAACATTTAGATGCAAATATTTAGCGAAGATGATTTCACTGAATGTCACACATGTTTGCATTTTTAGATGAATCATTCGTGGAACTATACATATATAATATAATATTTATTTTTGAGCGAATTAAAATGAATGATGATTTCAGTTTCCAGCGCATTTTTTTACTATATAGCGGAACGAAATAATAATCTGGGAAATCGTTTGTTTGCTTTTTAAAATATTGTAGCACAGCAAAGCGAGATTAGCATCTGGTTATACGAATTTATTATGGTTAATTAACGATGGATGGTTTGGTTCGCTTCAAACACACAGCGCACAAATTCACAAAAAAAAGTTTTAGTGAGAAATACATGAGATATACCTTAAATGGGCGCACGCAAAAACAGAACGCACTTGCAAAAACTTTAAGGCGGAGGAGACACCAACCAACAACAACACGCGCGCGTACCGATATCGGCAGGAGAGGACAGTCACTGAAAAGCACGGCGACTACGACCGGCGATCAACAAAACCGGCCAAAGTGTGTGTGTGTGTGCATCGACATGACTCATTTCTACAACATACACCGTGTTGGGGCTATTAAAACGAACTTTTCCCCTCTAGACGACCCGTCACGGACATGCTCGAATAATATTTATACGTATAAAAAATCAGCTAGAGAGAGGTTTTTTGTCGCTTTTTTGTACATGTTGAAGATTTAATCAAATTAACACCGGCATACGCCTATGAATTTTTAACAACAAAAAAAAATCAGCACTAGATAATTTTAAATTACTAAAACAAAAAAAATTGCTTGCAAAATAAAAGAAAGTCGTATAATAATAATTGTGCAAATTCTACCATGTTGAAATTTATTCTATTTTTTTCAGGAATTGAGTAAAATTTAACCATGAAATTGCCACCATAGTAGATTAATAATTATAAAAAATAAAAAACACGTGATTAGTCCCACTGTCTGTAGTTCTAAAGATGACGTTACTGTCAAAATACCAGGCTTATCGGAAAGTATGCAACAAAAATATATTTTTCTCTTATATTTATTAATATTTATTTTACACTCTCCTTATTTAAAAGACCTCTTACAAACTAAATTCCAATTTTTAAATATAGATTTTATATTTTTTGCTTTTGGAGGCTAATTGACATGTTTAGAATAGATTTTGCCTCAACTCTGCACTTTAAGGTGATTCCACCCGAGCTTGCCTGCGTTTGTACTCCCATAAGTACCAATACTCATTTCGCGGTAAGATTACAGCCGAATTGTAAAAGATATTTACATCATTCAAAAAAAGAAATAATCTATGAATGAATACGCAGACGTTGAACTTTATACATTTTCAAAAACGGTCTTAAATTTTGCAAAAATGGCTGTTAAACGAAACCAAGATTACTTGCTTCTAAAACAAAAATTCGAAAATGTACCAAGTTCAACGTCTGCGTATTCATTCATAGACTATTTCTTTTTTTGAATGATGTAAATATCTCTTACCATTCGGCCGTAATCTTACGTCGAAATTAACATTGTTTCTTATCGGAGTACATTCAAGGTCAACTTCGGGTGGAATCACCTTAAGAGTTAACTATTTGACAATGCCACGATGTAAATAAATTTTTATTCATTATGTAATATTGTGTATTGGTTTAAATGTAAAATTTATCAACAAACACTTTTTAAAATGTATTATATGGGTTCCCCACGTCTTTAAATTAAATAAAACATAATTTAAGCAAAAGTTAAAAAAAATTGGTGCGCAATGATGTTTGTTTGAAAAATTGATATTACCTGATTTATTACCATTCTTTTATTTCTCAAACGGACAGAACTTTCCGACAAACCTAATATATTAACTACTAACTACTTCATATTATTTATTTCTTCTTCTTGTGAACTAGTCAAGCGTTTCAATTTTTTCTAATTTAATATTAAAATTTAATAACATTATGCTGAGCGAAAATAAACGATGACGAAAAATTTATTTTATCACAATTCATTATCTAAATTAGACTATGTAATGCAAATTCTTTTTTATTTAACCAAGCCTCGCCTTGTTAATTATTATAAAAAATATAAATACATTACATCGGGGTCTTGTGTGCGAATAAACGAACCGATCCTTAAACCCATATAAACGGCATGCCGACACGATATCGCACGGGCAACAACGTCCAAGCCCAAAATTCGCACGTAAAGGGTGCAAAGACATCGCCTTCTCCTCCCCCCAATTAGTTTAATCGTGCGATTTTACAACGTGAAGATTATGTTCCGCGTGCAGGCAATCATAATGCACAGTTCATGTCGTTTGGGACACAATTGAATTGCACCCAATAGAGCAAATAATTTATGTGATCGAACAGATGCGCATTCATCGTCGTCTTGACTCTTGTATTAAAAAAAAATCTTAAATATTATCGCTTTATTATTGCGGACGATAAATCAATATATTCATATGCTGGTTAAACATTATTATTGTAGATAAATCAAACAAATTGATCGAATTAAGAAGCGCTTTGATTAAATTTCGGCTTTGTCAATCTGTTTGATAATGAAAATTTATATTATTTACTCTGGCTTGTATCAATTACGACAATTTGATTGATGATATCGTCGTGCGTTCAAAACGATAATAAATGCATGATGGTGGAAAAAGCGGCGGAACATCTTTATCAATTAAAATCCGCAAGGATGGTGTTATTATCAAGATTATCAGTTTCATTAATTATGTAAAGCTGCCATTTCTCTACATTAGTGGAACTTAATTTCTTTGCTAGTTAGTTACTTAGTTAATTCCAACAAAAATAATTAATAAAATTTATTATATAGCTTTTTACACTTCGCCTCGTTATTTTTACTATTTACAGCAGCGCATAGAAATGAAAAATATTATATGGCGTACAATAAAAGGAACTTCATTAACTAAGTCAGCGATAAATTTTTTAATTTTTTTTTACCCGCTATACACACTCATCGCAGCATTACTTAACGTAATTTAATTATAAATTAAAAACGTGTTTTTTCATTGCATTGGATTAATTAAAAAATAATGCCGGATTTAAATTGTATGTATAGTCGTCTAAATTGATTTAAACAATCAGTTGTTTAAACTCTGACCCGTTAATCACTGATAAACAAATTGAGTGTAAGTATTCCTGTGATCTTCAAACTTTGTTAAATCGTGAAACCCGTAGAACAGTGTTCCTCAAAGTGTGGTACGCGTACCTCTAGGGGAAATCAAAATTAAATTAGTTCAATAACTTAATCATTAACTGAATGACATAAAAATGCAGCTGAATCTTAAACAAAACAATTTCCTGCATTTAGACAGATCCGCATATAAACATAATTATTTTTCCTATAAAATGTGATAATAATATTCACTTTTTAAGGAGGAGGTACGCAATTACACAGAAATTATGAAAAGGGTAAACAAATGTTGCTAATTTGGGAAACACTGTCTTGGAATTGTAATATTTGTAGCGGAAAACACTACTTTACTCTAAGAAAATCAAATAAAAAATGGAGATTACTTTTTGGCGACTTTATGTATATTTCCTTCTTAATATTCAACTTCTTAATAATGTATTTTTAAATTTTGATATTGGCACAGTTTGATAAACACTGGTTTATCCCGCATGTAAACTATCTTTTAAGGATTTTTCTAGATAATTCTATTAGATAGACTAAACAAGCGACAAAAATTTAATGTTTATCTCAAAACTACTAATTTATACTACATTAATTTCATTGCAACGAATGAGTATTATATTATTGTATGTAGTCAGTTAGTTACATCATATTCATTACAATTCTAAAATAGTCGAAAAAAATGAGTCATAATACACATGCAATAGATAAATTAAGCGCTGGGTATTAGGGTCGATGATACAAAAACTGCATTTTTACATTGTTTGTTTGTTTGCGCTAGTATACAATCGTGTCCGGAATAAAAACGTCGGCTGAAAAACCCGAAAGAACATAAAAAGGAGTGTTTTCAGCATTTTGAAACGCCTAAATGCGATTAGCAAATAAATCAGTAGCTTTTTTGCCCATTCGCTCTATTGAATTGAAAGTAGGTAAAATTATGGGGGATTTCTTAACACATTTTGCGATATTTACAACATTATTAAAAAGTGAATGATTATTTTCTTCAAAGATTTTAATGTTCCAATGCAAAAATGTAAAAAAAGCAGATCAAAAGGCTTTTTTCTCACTTATAAGAAGACTGCTTTGATTGATTGTTTTCTAAATTTTATGTTTCATGTCAAAGCAAGAAGCTAAAGCTATTAGAAATTACAAACAAGTTATAGAACTGCATAAAAACATAAAAGTCGTGTCATAATTCATCGTGTTGCGAACGTTTTAATGTAATTTTTAGCACTTTCATTTAACGAATCGAATGAATATAGAGAGTAAAATCGCATAAATCTTTTTTCTACAACAAACTGTCAAAATGGTTGACATTTTTTAAGTGTAGTTAATATTTTCAATGTATGGGAAAGTATTTCGCACACATGGCAGAAAAAAGGTGTTTTATCGACTCGGGAAATTATGTGCAACAAATTCAGAATTAACATAAATTAAGCAAAATATTCAAGTATTTATTAAAAATCAACTTTTTCTACAAATGTTAATATTTTAGCATTCATTATTTTAATTTTTACCGGTCGCTGGTTTTATGAATTCAGTTACTTATAGCCGTATGCAATGAAATTGAGGTTCTATATCATTTTTATAACCAAAACTAAACTAACTAAGCAGAAAAGTTCGACTCATAAACTTGGGGAATGGCTATCAGTTTGTCTACTCCATGGTAACCATAAAAGCCTAGCCAAAATTGCATTATTTCAGTTTTTGATCAATACTGACTATATTTCATATTAATACAAAGATAATGTTTGGTTTTAAAGTAATAAATCCAAAAATGTTTGCTCTTTATCAATGTACTAGCCAATTTCTTTTGGATACGATTGTACTCTAAACAGTTTAATGCAATTTCGAGCCTTAAATTCCAAAATGTACGGTTACATGTACTTCATCCAGTAACGTACTTTGTGCACATTTTAATCAATTGCAAGTACGTACACACACATACTTGCATACAGGCGCACGCTTTTTATGACATTACTGTTATGTTTCATTTCACACATGAGAATATCAATTTGTACGACTTTCCTTGTCACGTAATCAATCACGACCGTCATCCATCAAAAGAAAATTCGACGAGCTGGTAAAAAGTCGCGCGAAATGATTGAAACTGCACCAAACGAAATCTGACGCGTAAATTAAGTGGTTGTGTTATTGTGTCTGTTTTACAGCTTAAACAGATTATACGTATATCTATTTTATTAAAGCCACTTCACTTCAAAAATGGTTTTTATTAAATTTTTGAAAGCATCAATCTCGATGATGTTGAGTAGCTGGCAAATATTTGATTTATAAGTAGTTTTCGCATCAATAAATTTTAGATAACAACCCAGTCAGGTGGTATTAAATAGATAAATCATAACTATCGCGTGAAATTGCAACAAATTGCTGTAAGTAGTAAGTGTATGTGAAATTGCTACCAAAAATCACTTCAACAATTTATTACAGTCTAGCTAGCTGTATGTAGTATTTTATGAAAATCTTGTACATTTCGAAACACTTTATGAAGCGTTAAAACCTTTTAATGTTTTTTGCGGATTAAAAAACATCAAAGACGCGCAAGAACGAACGAACGCACACAAACAGTAATTTACAATCTTAATAAATCCATATTTTTGTGTTTATTTACTTTAGCTTGCGTAAATTTTATGTAAATTGTTTTACAATATTGTACGACGGCGTGGAGAGAAAATCTCATTAACGTTCGTTGAGTGAAACGCGCAGCAAAACAACAAACCATATGTGGCGCTAATCGCATTTCATTTCTTTTTTGTTTTACGAAATCGTCGGCGGTGAAATGGAGGAAGTCTCAATTCAACTACCAGAAATAGCATGACTCACATCGCCAACTACTACACAAATTAATTATAATATTTAATTACGGTAGCAGAAAAGCGTTATGTCACTTTACGTAATTGAAAGAAAAACGAGCCGATGTATGTGTGGTATAGTCTCAATCGTAGAAAACACGCAAATCTACTTTTCTCAATGATCGCATTACAAAATGAAGACAGGGGTGGCGAGTGGAATAGTGCAACGAACTCCCGCGTACCATTCGTCTTTTATACGTTTTGAAAAAAAAAGAAGAAAAAGAAACAAATGGCTTTCCAGAGAGATATTAAAAAATTGCAATGTTGCATCATAATGAAATTAGGAGTAGAGCAGAGTAGAGTATAGATAGTAAAGCAAAAGCGCATTGAGATGTGAATAGATGGCAATCATTTTGCTGTTGCTGCAAAGTAATAAAACGTTAGATATATCCTACAATTGGGTAGATAGATATAGAGGATTTTTTGCGCTGCTAACACAAAGTTGTTTGACATTCCAACAATTAATGATTAATTTATGCTTTGCAAGACAACATTGCATTTTTACTGGCACTGATGTATGAATATTAAATGTATAATAGTCATATCTGCGCTCGTCGTTTTATTGTTTTTCATTTTTAATGCAACGTGTGGTTGGGCATAATATAGGAGAAGAAGAGGGTGCGTCGACGAGTAAAATGTATATAGGTGTGGGTGTGTTGTGCATTCGCCGAACGAATTGTGGCCGTGTAAAAGGCAACTAATAGGCCTTTAAACAACCATCGCATTTTATGCAATTACTTTACTTTATCAGACAATATAAATTTTTAATATGCACTTTTTTGGTATTTAATTGGTTTTAAAACGATCGTCCACTCCTCCCCACCGCGCTAAAACGCGAAGAAAGCGAAGGCGTGCATCCACTATACGTTCATTACGAGTAAAAATTGTTTATTTTTCTCGTATGAATGTATCTGCTGTACAAGGTACTGAATCATCATCATCATCAACAACATCAAACAGCCTCAATTACATTTAAACACCCACCAGCTCGACTTAGAACTCTGCGAGCGCTTTCTTCTTCTTCGTCGTCTTCTTGAACAATATTAATACGCTGCATACAAACATCACATGACTCATATAGTATATCATTTGCATATTTCTATACATATATGTAGTATTAAATTTGTCCCTATTGTTTAATAATACGATCGTCAGCCAATTGGCCCATACATTATTTCAACTCTTTCGCTGGTGGTGGTATTGAATTTGCAATTGAGTGGAGACGTGATGACGCATCACACGCGCATTTCCGGAATCATTATTTTGTGGGAAAGATAATACGTAAAACAAAAAAAATCGTACACTACATCCATATATACAAAAAAGCGAGTAAAAAACACCATTTCCGTTTTCCTTTCAACGCAACAAACTTTAAGTTTTGCTGCAAAACCGCAGCAACCTCCACTACAACAGCAGGCTAGACAAGATTTATCAGAGTATGCAATTTTGGTTTAAGTTACAACAATTGTGTAACGTTACTGTCACCACCATAAATTTCCTTCACAACAACAAAAAAATCATTCACAGCTCCTGTTAAATAAGATTTATCCATGGTTATAATGTAATTTCGTATGTAATAATAGCTATCCATATAGATAATGATATACTGCATTGAATTTAATGCCAAATACAGTTTAGTACTAACTGGCATAGTTTATAAATGTGATGTTGTTACACGTTGCATTAATACACTTAACACTGCTTTTATTTTTATTCAAAAATGTTGAGATTTCTTTACAATTTATACCTACATAAAAATAAGTTTCTACGTTTATTTTATAATTACACTGCATTAAAAAATTTTAAAAAATATACATCCGATTAATGCTAGTCATTTACCTTGTTATTACAAGGAACATAACCTATAAACTATTGTAAATCAATACTTTTATGGTTTAATAAACCTATTAGGGACATTTTAAATTATATTGGTAAATATTTATCTCAATAGAATAATTTTTTTATTGAAATGAAATAGTTTTAAAAATTGTCAGTTGTCAATATTCTACCAACACGAATTAGTACTGCCAACTGCTGGAAGAAGAAGTTACTAAACACTAAATGACGTTTATTTCATTTATTTCCAATAGTTTATAGGTTATATTTGTTATGTTTGTTATGTTTTGTAAAGGCTAGTCACAAGAACACGGGCATTAGAGTTGTTTCGCTTTATGCTCAAAGTTACAAGTACTGACCATTAACCGGAGTATACCAATACAGTGATACCTTGAGATCTGGGTTTAATTCATCATTAATACATTAATAATACAATGAATTTATAGCACGACTCGAAAACTTCTCAAATTACAGTTCGTATCTCGGAGTTCAGCTCAATTCTCAAACAAAATATTAATCCAAACCGCAGCTCGTATCTTAAAAAATTCGTAAGAATCCCGAGGTTCCCCTGCATTACTACTAAACGCATAGACCACCTTTAAAGCGTTAAAAAAACAATGCAAAACACACACACACACATACACACGCTGTCTTCATCAATTAAATACGTCTTGAACGCCTGACCTTTTAGGCCATACGAATATACAGTTACATTTTTTTGTTTTCGTTGCTCGTCGTTGTTGTTGATGTTTTGGTTCGTATGCATTATATGTAAGTACATTTTTTGTTAAAGACAATATGTTGAGGTTTTACCAGCGAGCGACGTGATGTGTTTATATTTTGGTTATTCACCTTATACAAATGGTTGTTGCATTTTTTGTGCTGGAGCAGAACAATTTGTTACGTAAATGTGTTGTGCGGTGGATGTGGAAGCAAAACAGGAAATTTTATATAAAAATGTGTTGGTGAATGTATTTCTTTTTTATATTTTTGTCGCTGTTTTGTGATTCAAATAAACAGCGCACGGGTCGTTTGCATAAAAATTAAAAACGAGCCGTATCAGATGATATTGTAATAATAGTAATATAGCCAGCCACAACATAGCTACATATTATTTAATTATTGATCTTTCAATAATAAATGCATAACGCGCTAAATTATGCAGTTGGGAAAATTTATGACTAAAGTTTGAGTAATAAAACCAAAAACGGTTGTTAGAAAACATAATCTTATAACAATTTATCACATCTCACCTGGAAAAAATTATGATTAGATCGTAAAAATCCAACTACAATGATTTAAAGTGGCAATAAAATTGTATTTTTTTGTTGGAATTGATAAGAGCGGCGAAAAAAATAAAGAAATACAATTTTATCAAAACAATGCTTTGTTCTAAAAAGCATGTGGGACAACAATTAAATATATACTATGTAAATGTAAATATGTAATGTCTACTTTTTCATGACGTTTTGCCTTAATGTAATTTCAATGTTTCATCACTAGTGATGTAAAGGAATTCATAAATTTTGTAATAAATAAAATAAAAATATCAAAATTATAGAACCAACTTGTATCGAAATATAATTTTATCAATTTTATTCTTTCTTCTAAAAACCATTTGGGACAACAGTATAAAAACTTTTTGGCATAACGAGATGTCAGTTTTTTATCTCTAGAGATGTAAAGAAATCTTTTTTATAACAAAGTTATCAATGAATGAAATAGCAAAATCCAAGAATTACTTTGTAAAATACAATTTTATCAAAATTTTTTCTGAGAAGTATGCGGGAAAACAATTATGTCAAAGATACAACACAACTTCTCTCAAAAATTAAACATAGTTACTCGAAATCGGTCCTTAATCTTTAATCGGATTTTTCATTTGAATGTTCTGATTCAAATTATCTAAAGCTGTTCAAAATATTATTATTATTCGTTCATTTGTTCATTAGCAGTCAGCATTTCAGTCACAACCAGTTTGATTTGTTCATTACAATTAAATAATTCAACCTTTCTTTTTCATTAAAATGGTAACTAAATACTCAACATTCAGAAAACATCTTACGTTTGTTTATAAATATGAAAGAAACATTTATAGTTTGAAGGTTCTAATGCGTTTAAAATTGTCATACAACATTCTTCTCAACACAAGATCAAATCTAGACAATCTTTCATTCATTCTTTCGTTTGAGCTGGTCCGAAAGAACCGGATAGCTAAAATTAGTGAGATTCAATGACTTGAATTATATGTATATTATACAAATAAATCGATTTTTCCATCTCTAATAGCTACTACTCTTTAATAATACTACTACGACAATTCGATGATATAAACTTTGTCGCATGTTGTAGCAAACAACAAGTCAATAAATTTCGATTCGAGAAGAGATAATAAAAAAATCAGCCCTTTGAAATCTAAACTGCGCAAACATTGGCAATGCAAACAAGTAAATAATCTTCGAACTAATAATACGTATTCTTCTATTCGTCGACGAAAAGCAGCTTACTTGAGTCGAGTATATCTATCGAGACGCAGAAGAAAAAAACACAAACGATTCGATTTGGTACATTCCACCGTCCGTCTATGAATAATTCATCAAATCGATTTTCGTTCAGCGAATTTGCATGATTGATAACAAATAACAAGCAAGTGCATGTTGTTAAATAATTACATAATCGTATCGCTACATGGCATCGACAGCAGCAGCAGCAGCACTACAAGTGTGCGCAAATTATGAAAAAATTTCACTTTCACCTCAACCGGATGACTCACGTTTGTTATTGAAACGAATGTGTTGTGTTAGTGTTGACCTTTTACGCAGATTGATTCGATTCTATATAGTGTGTATATGAATGAGGTGGTGCGTTAGGAATGCGCGAGCGCGAGCACTAATTGTTTTAATTATGCATGTATGCAGATGATGATGCATGGGGAGAATCTAGGTTTTTTAGATGATGATGATGATGATGATGGGAAGTTTGATGAACTTTGTTTGGTGTGGCATAGGCAGGCAGATGCCCCGTTCCGCACGATTCGGCCATGTCGATTAAGAAACCAACACGCTCTTTCACTGCTCTCATTGTTATAATCTTTTTTATAAATAGCGCGCTTATTATTTTTCAATGAGGCGAGGAATTTTATCGGTGTTTGGGAGAGAAAATTCCTAAAATTTGTTAAGCGTCAAGAATGTTGAAAATGCGCAATTTTACTTATATAATATTTTTGTCTGACGCCCGTATTCTCGTCACTAGCACTAGCACGTTGAAGTTGTTGATTTAGGCTTGTCAAAATTGACGTTTACCCAGTGGAAATTACATATTAAATCAGTATTACCAACTTTCTATAAATAAAAACACTATCCTTATAAGTTGGTGACTAATGACGTTAATCAAACGATTTTTTTTCTTGATTGGATAGATAATTATGTTCATATGTCGATTTCATCTCCTACCGTTACAGTTTAATAATTAAAATAGTTTTAAAAATGTCGCTATTTTACTCGAATTAGCACTGCAACTATCGTCACCTGCTTAAAGATGTTACTAAATGACGTTAATTTCCAATAATTTATAGGTTATATTCGCAATGATAAAGTTATTGCTAGTGACGAGAATGCAAGCAATCCAAATACAACATAAGAAAAGTATGAATATACATGCAATGAAAGTTTAAATTATAATCTTTTTTGTGAATAGTGCGCTTTTGGGAGAAAATTCCGAAAATTTGTTGTCGCACACTTCATATAATCTAATAGCGTCGAGAATGTTGAAAATGCGCAATTTTACCAAATTACAAGCTAGCTAGTATAAATATTCATACAACCATAGTTTAAATTGAATTAGCGTTGTTGCATAATAGTAATTGTGTCAAAGCAACTGTCTATTTATAGTAGTACAGCAGAAAAAGACAATTTTTTTAATTAACCCCAATTGTAAATTAACTTAACTTGTATGTACATATAAATACATTGTCGGTGCTTAGATACAAATTTAGTAATTTTATCATTTTGTGCCATTCACTGTTGTGCGCAGACAATGAAATAATCCGTACGTACGTTTCCAGCGTATCTACAACGATTTTATCTTTTTGTCAAACACAAGTGAATCACTCGTCTCGTCTTTATAGCATTGTGTGGTGCCTAAAGCGCTATAAAACTTTCATCCCGCAGAAAATGAAAATTCTTAAAAACTTTTCTTCCTACCCGCTTTTCTTTCCGCCGCCGTCGCTTTTTTTTCTTTCTTTCTTTCTTTTTGTTGTTGTTGTTCGAAATTCATTGACGTACAAACGAAATTACCAACTCGATATAGCGTCAATTTGCACAACCGTATATATAGATGCGCTACGATAACAAAACAACATTTCAGCCATAATTTGAAACGAAATCGTATGGAATGAAGAATGAAAAAAAAAACGAGCAGCATACGATGCTGCTGCTTGCTTTATGGTGTACTAGTAGATGGGAAATCATTATTCATCGCGTTCTCATCATCGCCGAGGCAAGTGATAAATTTCGTGCGCGAATGGAACTAAATGTGTAATATTATATTTTATTTCCAGCGCACACCATTGTATATTGTATTGTAATATCGTTCAGGTGTGTAGTGATCTACTTTCTACTCCAATTTTAATCGCTTGTATTTTTGGTGCGTTGGAAGTATAGTATCGGGGGGCGTAGCTCAGATGGTAGAGCGCTCGCTTAGCATGCGAGAGGTACCGGGATCGATGCCCGGCGCCTCCAAAATCACTTTTTTTCGCCAAAAACAAAAAAAAATAAAATGAATTCACACAATTCGATTTACAAAATGGATTAAAATTCTCAATATATTTTTTGTATGGAGTTATTGACTTTTACTTTGACATAATTTACTCAGCACGACATGCGCCATTATAATTTTAAATTCTCACTGATTCATCAGTAACTAGCTAACATATAAGTGAGAAAATTGGAGCAACTATAGATTAGTATGTCCATGAAATAATTAAGCGATTTTCACATTAATGAAAACGAGGATTTAAGAAAAATGACAGAAAATTGCCAAAAATTCTA
>JARJDW010008082.1:0-25546 GCA_030264715.1 Adinopsis sp. GC000173 | reverse complement strand
TTTAAACTTATTATTGTATTGTTATTAAAAAACAAAAATTATAGAAAACTCGCCGGGCCCTATGACCACCTCGGGCCCCGGTAATTAGTACCGGCTGTACCCCCCTGTCGACGCCCCTGCATAAGAATTTTAAATGTTGAATTGAAATTATTATGTCTCAATCTGTATATTTGTAGCGGAAGTCACAAAACACACCAATAATTTTGCTAAAATTTTATCTTTAATACTTCGCTTGTTAAATGTTTTGTGATTCTGTAATTTTTTTAGGTTTATATAATGTGGGATGCATCTCAAGCTATAAGACAAATCAGAAACACGCTTTGTGACGAGAAAGTGTTGAACTACAACGGCCAATTGATAAAGTGGCAATATTTTGAAAATTTGTGCAAATTTCAAGAATTAAAGAAGATCCCGGTTAAAATTAAAATTGCAAGACGGCACATTCACTTTAAAAATGAGAAAAAGGACCACGGGCGGGCTATGAAATTGCTAAGCAATAGTGTGGCATCAGAGTTAACATCCTGTGAAGGCAAAAATTTTAAAGAGTTTAGTCAATCGGAAATGACCACACATTTCATCACTCATATCAATGACGCTACCGATATATTGACTTCTAACATCGATGATTCGATAAAGGTTTACAAAGAAGCCCTAAATTCGGAAAATATCGATGTAGTGAAGAAAAGGACATCGGAAATTATTGACTTTATCACGGGTTTAAAGTGCGGAAGTAAAAGTATTTTACAATCTGATAAACGAAGCGGTTTTACAGGATTATTAGTTAATTTAAATAATATATTTTTGATTCAAAATATAATTAATGTGCCGTTGCGAGCACATCGTCTATTGCAACAACACTTGGAATTATTTTTCGACGCTATGAGGGCAAAGACTGGATTTGAAAACCACAGTCACAGCGCGTATACATTTGCGTACACTTTTCGGAAATTGTTATTACCTCCAGGAGTCAATCTGCAAACTAAGCCTGCAAATACTGCAAATAGGGAAAGGACATCAACTAATATAGACAATATTGTAAAGACAATCGAAGCAGTCGCGCAACATGAGGTTTGCGATGATCATAGTTATGGTACCTCGATGCCTGATTATATTTTGGCAGATGAGACGTTTGAGGAAAGGACATCAACTAATATAGAGAATAATGTAAAGACAATCGAAGAAGTCGCGCAACATGAGGTTTGCAATGATTATAGTTATGGTACCTTGATGCCTCATTATATTTTGGCTGATGTGACGTTTAAATAAATACGTGATTTTGTTCGCCTAAAGTTGAATGACGTGATGTGGGAATGCCAAAGATGTATTTACGGAAACAAAAATACAATCACAAGGGACCTGTTAGAAAATAAAATTAAGCTTTAAATAGATGTATAGATGTGAAAGTATATGTAAATCTATGTTCAAAATATATTATCTTTGTTACAATTCGGATAAGGGTCGTCACTTTATCTGGGTTTGGAAATTTTTAAATTAGCAAATGCAATAACCATACAATAGTGCTTTTCTGTTAATATTTTAATTTATTTCGATTGACACTTTTGCTTTTATTCTTTTTTATTTACATGATTATCAGATGATCCGAACTTAAATAATTTGTTTTCAATTCAGTATTACTATTTCTAAAGAATGATTATCTTAATTATTTATACGAATTAACAAGTAAAGTCCATTCCGTCTTTTGTTGTAAATAATCAAAGTTGTGAAATTGTCTAATTATTTTTATAGTTTGTTATAATTTTAAGTTTGTAAGGTGATTTCTTAATTATTACTCGTTTTGCTATATGTGTATTTTACGGAAATTAATATACTAAAAATTGTGATAATGGTAGCTTTGATATAATTGTGGATAAACGTGTAAAAATTGTTTTAGAAAGTAACTATCGTATTGATAATGTTGAATTAATCAAAGTATACGTAAATAAAATGAGCATACACCAAAACCTTACAAACTTAAAATTTTAATGGTAATAAAACAATAGATACTCTCGAAAACGTTGAACTGTTTTGTAAAAATGATAATAACGTATGATATTTTTCTTGCTCAAAATATCAATTATAATTTTAATGTTTGTATTTGCCATGAATAATAATAAACTTTAAGCTGCTAGAATGCAAATGCTCTTGTAATAAAGTAGTTTTCAGTAGGCGTATTCCGAAAACCCATTATCACGATCGCGTACGAACCTGTTAACGAAATTCTAGAAATATGTTTATGAATTCAAGTATTATATCCATTGCAATAGACAGGTAATCTGCACACCAATAAATGCTATTCTTCATAACTGAATTGTGAAAGAAAACCCCAACATGTAGACAGTATTTATAAAAATGTATGTCCAATTGCGTAGATTTTTGCTGTGCAAATCGCATTCAACATATTGACCAAAAAATCTAAGCAATTCGACAATCCTAACTCGTATACCTAAAGTTTTCTACGCAATTCGATAATCCTAATTCATACACCCAGATTTTTCTACGTAATTTATGTATCGCCATTAATGATGCTTGTAATGAAATTTGTAATGGACTTTACTTGAATCTTATGCTCATATACACGGAAAACTATTTCAGCTAATTGTACGTTCATTGAATGTAAGACAAGTGCGAATCTAATAAATATGATACCACTTTAATTCATTTCTTATTACCTATAAGTGGTTTTTATGAATAATATTCGTCGGATTGGCAACTTGATGATAAATAGTGCATATTAATTCATTTCAATCAAAACTTGAAATAGTATTTGGTATTAATCTTTTCTATGCATACATACAAGGATGATCTGATTAGTTTCAAGCTTTCTCAATGCTTTTTGTCTTTAGGTGATTTTTGCAATCTTTTGTTAGCGCTTTTCCTTCACATCCCTCAATATTTTCGTTTTTTGCGATCTTTTGCTTTTCTTGCCCTTTTCTTTGCCCCCTTCACAATTTTGTTCGCATTTTTTTGGCGTCTTCAGATTTTTTTGTTTATTTTATTTTATGAAAATTTCAATAAAAAAAAGAGTGTAAAATCACGAATGCAACAACAAAAACCACAAAAAATTGCAAGAAAATGCGAATAACGCAAAAATGGGCAAATAAAGTCAAAAAAGTACATTAAGAAGGCATAAAATTTTTCAGACCACCCACTACAATGTTATGAAACGGATTATTTCAACTTGATTAGTTTTTATAGGAAATATGTGATTGTACGGCGAAGAGTTTTTCGAACGGATCAAGTTCTTTTGGGTTTATGCAAACTTTTAAATTTGTGTATCAAGCATGCGCATTGAGTATAACTAGATTAACTCATATATATATTTTATCTCTCTCCAACCGCTGAAAATATACGTTCATTTCGTTCGGATCGTTCGGGGAAGTCCGTAATACTTCAAGTAGGGGGTAAATTCGTTACCGTTTCAACCAGTTTCAACGTTGTTTTCAACAATAACAAACATTGCCGACACCGACCAGTATTTTATAGGTTAAGAATAAAAAATTATCACAATTTTTTGTTGCTATTGACACATGATTAAAAGTGTTTCGTTAATTAAAATATGGAATGTGATTTTGTGGAGATTCCAACAAATTTAATCGACAAGGAGCTCATTTCGGTCGAGCTGGAAAGTTTGATAACTATTCACGATCCACAATGCATTCAAATCGATCCCAATGAAACAAATCTGGCGTTAAACTATCTAATAAACAACGAACAATACGTCGACGATGTCAATTTCAACGAGGAGAATGTTGTAATTTATGGAACGGACAACGATGGCTTTTCTGAACAGTACCAAGTATATTTATGGTGAATGTTTGAATTTACTTTGACAGCGCATTGACGATTATTCTTTTTTCTTTCAGTGATGATGAATTGGGCGGCCTTGCAAACGATGATGAACAAACGACGAAGGAGATTCAATATGAACAAGTTTTAATGCCATCCGATGGAAATGAATATTTGAACGAGGAGCAGTTGGATTTGCAGGATGAGAATTTCGTTTGCGATGAAAATGAAATTGAATTTCAAGCCAGCGATGGTTTAGATGATAACGTATATTTAATGAATTACGAGAATGGTAAATATTTTTCTTATGTTAGTTGAAAGATAATTATTAAAGTAAAATACTATTTGAATTCCAATTTGTTGTCAAGAAAAGTCGACGATATGCAAATTTAAAGATTGACTTATTATTAGTATTCAACGTTTTTAATTTATATCACGTTTATCTTCAGGGATTCATAAATGAAAATAAATGTAAAAATACTAATAATAAAAAAATCAAAAATATACATAAATTAAAGCAATATTCCATTGTTGTACTCCATCTTAAGTGAGTTACATTTTCAATTTCTATTAATATAATATAATTAGCAATTACTAACAATTTGCTGCAGAAAATTGAAAATGAACTTAAGCCACTTGCAAAATAAACGTCTCAATTCTACAAGTTTTAAATAAAGTTACTGTGTTGTATTGGAGAAATTGATATAATAATTTTAACAACGAAAGCATTTTCAACTATTCAGAATTCAAATATTTCTTTACTTTAAGAATTTCTTCGAAACCTTCTTGAATATTTTGAGAAGTATTTAAAAAACGCTACAAAGGAAGTGCTAAGTGAATCCACTTCCTATTATAATAAGATATCGATGTTTTGGTTGTGTTTATTAAATGTAAATTTATAAGCATTTTCAGGATATACGCTGTGCTCATGGTACGTGCAACGCAAGTTCACAAATATTCTGATATGTTTACCATGACACTGCTTTAAAAGGTTTAAATTTTTCGTACCACAATGTAGGCGAAGCAGTTTATATCCTTCGTTTATTATATACAAATTAATCTTAACACCTAGCAAACTCGCAAGATCTTATTGAATTTTTGCTATACCTGCCAAAATAAGATTTTATAGAGGTTAGCCGAAGAGTTAACCGCGGGGAGGCTCATTCTTCTACTGTTAAACTGTTGTCATTAAACGAATTCGTTTTCTTTGGTTAAACTTTTTATTACATTTACTTGCAGCTTATGTGTAAATTGTATTTGTTATTATCAGTAAATATAACATCTCAAACAGGCATTTATGACAACTGTTATATATTCTGGATTTACCTGGCGTGAATTCTTCTAAGGGTGTATTTTGTCTGCGTTTTGCTCAAAGTGTTCAGATTCATTTGTTAGCGAGTGTATATCCTGAAGTTGGTTGTAGAATTATATTAATATACACAACCGAAACGTCGATACCTTATTATAATTTGAAGTGAAAAGAATTTGAGAAGTATTTAAAAAACACTAGAACGGAGGTGATGAGTGAAATAATATTTTACTTCAAATTACAATAAGATATCGACGTTTCAGCTGTATTTACTAAATGTAAATCCTCAGGATATATATATCCTGTGTCAATGTATGCAAGATGCACGTTCGCAAATACCATGCTGTTACATTGACCATAAGATTTTTAAATATATTTTAACTTCTTAATGCGCACGCATAAGTTAACTTGAGAAAGGGGAATTTGCAAACTACCCGTTTGCGCCTTAATTCCCATGTGAATAGTTTTTATTTTAGTACAAAAAGCACAATAAGATAAACGCGAGGTATCTGGGAAATGATATGCGTTTTTCAAAATTATAAAATAGGCCAGTAATACATGTTGAATAGCAGCTGATTATTATTTGCACGTCTTATCGCAAATAAAAATCAAAGTAGTTTATTTTTAATTGATTGCAGTGCGTGTGAAACAACGTACTTCCCTCATTAATTATATCTTAAAATTGGTTATAAATTTACCGTAATAAATATAACCGAAACGTCGAAATTATTACGTGGTTTGCAAGAAAAAATGTAATGAGACCAAAGTTTTTGTTTTTTTTTTCAAACTTCAATGTTATCTCTATCAAAATTATTTCCTTGGGCAGCGATACACCCATGGAAATGTTTTTCCCACTTTTCGTAACAGAGCTGGAAGTCTTCAGCCGGTATGGTCTTTAACATCTCCTTTACACGCTATTGGATGTTTTCGAAAGTCTAGAAATGACGTCTTTTGATGACATTTTACAGTTTAGAAAATAGGAAAAGATCACAGAGGTTGAAATCAGGTGAATTGGGAGTCTGTGGAACCACAGGAATGCCTTCAGATGTAAACAATTCTGTGACGTAGACGGCAGTGTGACATGGGGCGTTGTCATGATGGAGCATTCATTTGTCTGCAGCCTCAGCTAACGTCAATCCCCTGTAATTTTCTTTTTCCTAATTGCAAAAGGTCCTCAAAAAACGTCATTTCAGTACTTTAGAAATCATTCAAAAGACGGACATGCTGAAAACTATACCGCTTGAAGACTTTCAGAGCTGCTACCAAATGTGGCAATAACGTCTCCATCACTGTGTAGCTGCCCAACGAAACAATTTTGAAAGGGGTAACATTGATGTTTGAAAGAAATAGAAACTTTGGCAAATAAATTGTTCGGGGTGTTGAAAGTAATTATTATATAAATTTATTTATTAAATATTTCCTTATTGCAGAAAAAGAAGAATTAGATAGAAACGAGTATATAGAGAATATTGAATATTTAGCAACTAATTATGAGAATGCAGACTGTGATGTGGAGCATCAAATCGACGACCAACACTTAATTGTAAAGGAGGAAGCCGAGGAGGAGGAGGAGGAGGACGAGGAACATTGCTCAGATGAATTTATTGTAGGTGATATTTATAATAACGTACCTTTAGCAAGCGACAACGCAACGAATCGACCACCAAACGCGCCGAGCATCATCTACGAAAAACGCTTCTATCGCGGCAAGCTAGCGACCGAAATTCGTCAATTTTACGACTACATCTCGAACACAAAGATTGTGGAGGCGCCGAAACGACAAGTACGCGCACCACGCAAACAGCAAATTAAACCGTTAAAGCGTTCCGGCGACGAAATCATTTTGAAGCAGATCGTCGTCGCATCGAACGGTTATGTGGAGACGCGTGAAAACGGCATACTCAAAGAGCGTCGGTTACTAAAACCGACGGAAACGATTAGCATATCCGACGAGTCGGAGAATGATTGTAGCGATAAGGAGAATAATGCGTTTGGAGTATTTGCTTGTGATTCCGATTAAACACAAGATTTATTTATTTATCCACATCGAAAGGCTGTTTCCTGATTTAGATTTATTGATTTTCCTCGATTCATTTCCGTTTAATTTTAATTGCGAAATTTGTTATATAATATTAATGTTGTAAAGTTATGTTTTTTATAATAAATAAAATTGTTGTTGCGTTTATAAGATCGTTTCAGGTATTTTTGATAATTTATATAGTTACATAATTTATAAATGCTAGACTTGTTACGGTTTTGTAATAATTGTTCAAAACTTAATAATTTTTTATCTCTATTCCGAATTAAGTGAGCCATTTGAGATTTATTTTCCTTGCAAAATAAGTGAGCTTTTTGCGTAGTATAGGGTACCTATTTTGCTGTATAAAAGTCATTTTCCATATGTATTTTTTTAAAACCAGGTAAATGAACAATAAAAGTTTAATTTATATAATTTATAATTAATATATATGCGAATATTTGGAAAGTAATTCTGCGCATAAAGCTTCTTAGGATAACTTTCGTTGGAAACGTGTTACACAATTGTTATTATTTTATTAATGTAATTATTTATTTTGAATCAAACAATTATTTTTCTCATTTTTCCTTTAATGATCTAGGTTTTGGAAATATCCGCGGTTCATTTTAATATCATTTTAACCCTTTCGGTATTCGATGAATTACACCTAATTTTGCGATATTTTATTGTCATATTTAACAAATCCAAAAATGAAATATTTTGTAGTGCATGACATATTTGATTAAATAGTTGGTAAATATTAGTGATGTGAAGAAAGAAATAAAAAGTTACTAAATAATAATAAATTTAACAGAAAGAAGCGCAAATGGCTCACTTATTTATTTCATTTGCTGTCACGCCAAAAGAAAATTTCAATAGATCAGAATTAGATTTAGTAGAGTCCATCATAATCTACATCTCTTTGGGTCCATGTTTGTAATTGTTTGAAATAGCATTGAGTAAGTATATCCGGTATATCCTTACTCAATGATTAGGCGCAATTAGGCGCCATTTTACCCCATCTTCAAACTAGTAGTATACTACGAGAGTAGTATCATTTAAATTACGCTTGGATTTTTGTCGCGTCAAGGTCACGTACATGCGACAATATGAATCATATGAATAATCGTAATTGGTGTAATCCATTTTGCTGACCATTGCAAATAAAAAAGATTTAACAGACTGTGTTGTTAAAAATTTCATACATTTTTTAAATATCAAATTAAGCAACAACAACTCGTTATTTCATTTTATGATTATTCTTAAATAATCATATTGTACTTGCTAAACCACTATTTTAATACGATTGTGCAAATTTTATTAAATAGTTTCTGATATAAATAAGGTAAATTCGATTAAAGTAAAGTTATTTTATATATAAAATATTTTATTATATAGATGAATGAAGATCCGAATTATTTAGAAACTGCTAAAAAACTATTGGATATTTTCGGGAGATGGGACGCATTGCATCATGTAAATAATCCGGAAGTTGCTAGATTATTAATCCGTCAAGGTGTTGATGTGAATGGACAGAATTGTCTTGGCAATACACCGTTAATTTCAGCAGTACAAAGCGAAGAGGAACTTGCACTCATAGAAGAACTAATAGAAAATGGAGCGGACCTGAATCAATGCAATATTTGTGATCAGACGGCTTTGATACTTGCTATATACAAGAATAATCTTGATCTTGTGCGAGTATTGATTCGCTACGGCGCTGATGTACGTGCACGCGGCGAAAGCTATCTAATTGCGGCACCTAATGTATTAATGGTCCAGGAATTAATAGTACACGGTGCAAGCATTGAAACACCTTTTCTACTTCATTGTGCAATCGAAAGGCAAACGTGTTATGAGGTGGTGCAGTTTTTCATAATGCAGGGATTGAACGTTAATAGCGTTGATTTATCCAACAAAACTCCGATTATGTACGCAATCTATCACCCTGATAAAATACGAATTGTGGCCGACTTGCTAAGTCGTGGCGCGGATCCGAATGTGAGACCTGGAACTCTGAAACAGTTGCCTTTTTATCGCAGTATAAATGATGCTAATTTGCTTGAAATACTTCTAAAACATGGCGCAGATATAAATGTGTGTGCTGAAAATTCTGAAACACTGCTACATTATGCTATCAATAGACGAAGCTATGAGTACATTTCCAAGTTATTAGAATATGGAGCGAATGTTAATGTGTTGGATGCTGACGGTCTAACACCACTTAGCGTATGTATTATGCGACTAAATATAATATATAAAATTTAATGTGGTAGATGATTTATTAGCTAAAGGAGCGGACGTGAATTTATGTGACAAAAAAGGTAAATCAGCTTTGCATTACGCGGTGCAGAAATATAGTAGTTCAGAAGGAAACTTGGTTTTGGCGCTTGTACGCAGATTGTTAGCTTTTCATGCTGACGTTAATGCTAGAGATTTGGAAAATAAGACGCCATTGTATTATGCAGTGCAACGAAGGTACGATCTTGGGATCGTGAAAGAGCTTATAATGCATGGTGCAAAAGTGCATGGAATGTACGGAGCTCGACGGAATTCGCTGCTCCATATCGTTCGGAATTCGCAAGCACTAAGAGAATTGTGTAGAACTGACTTGAATCTCAATGTGAAGAATGATCGGGGACAAAATCCACTAACGTATCAATTGAAGAAATACAACAATAACGTGGTCAGAGAATTGGTGCGTTGTGGTTATGATATCAATGTACCAAGTAGCACACATCAATATATTCAATATCTTACGATTTGTATATTTTTCTCAGGTTCTCATTTCAGTGTTCAGGGCTTACTATTTATAAGAGATTGTAGTTTGCAATTGTCCTATGACCCCAAAATAAAGTCACTGTTATTTTTATACAATATTGAGCCGATTGCATCAAAATCAGATGACTTTGTAGAAGGATGCAAGCGTGAAATATCAAGAATGCAAAGTGACCAACTAAATGCAACGCTAACCGTATATGATTTCTTAAAAATAACATTTGTACATCGTCGAGTATTGTCTGCGTACAGTCTAGTAACGCCATCTATTCTAGAGACTTATCCGATTTATAAGCCACTTCTTATAGAAAAAATTAAATATTGCGATAGAAGAGCAAAATTTCAAGAAAAATATTTCTCTACATTTGCTAGATCTTTAACCCATAAATATAATATAAGCACCGAGTTAATTGAAAATATCACTTCCTATTTGTCCAATATTGACTTAAAAAATTGTATTTTTAGTATTTATTTAATAGAGAGCGATTCAGTTGGAGAAGAAACAGTTATGCAAAATGTTAATGAAAGGATTAGAAATATCACATTAGACGAAAACTTATTTGACGACGACGACGACGACGACGATGACGACGATGATGATTCTTCTGATGATGATGATCATTATTATGATTATCATTATGATTATAATTGTTATGATTATGATGATGATGATTCTGATTTTTAATGTATAAATTATAAAATTACATTTTTTCTGTATTACGAAAGTTTTTAATTTCTGATTCCTCGAAAAGATATTCCTTTATTTATAGTCTTCTGCAACATCAAATTCTGAAAATGTGAAATTGGTAACACTTTATTGAGCGACTAGACTGACACGACAGTCAAGCAATTTAAGGTGCCTCACAGTCGCGTATATGTCCCGTGTAAAATTCGAATTATAGGAAAAACAAGGACAGCTCTAGACGAATAGGCTAGAATGTTGTAGTTATCCGTAATAAAGGATAGATGCAACGGTCATAATCCATGTGCTTTAAAAGCAACGTTTTATTTTAAATTACCCGGAATGAAGGACAGATATATTCTTTTCTACACGTATAGTACTGCTTGAACAACGTTGTTACCCACTGGAATCGACTGGCATCTAGTATAAAAGTTTTGGTAGGAAGTAGGGGTAGTCAGAGATGTTCCCAATCTTAAGCCAGCTTTGGAGTGCTTATATTATCAATTGTGCCTCAAGCTTATTGTGTTGCCTTAATATTTAGTACTATCGAACGTGGATCAAATTTTGGTTACCGGAAACTAATCCATGCCTAAATAATAAATTGGCATACTCACTAAACAGTATAAACTGCCAAAAATCATGTATGTGCGGGTCTCGAAAAGTTTCAGTTTCTGGAAATCTTTCGCTTTGACCCACATTCAATACTACATCTCTCACTACCTCAACTATATAGTCTATTTCAACAAAATTGACTTTTTTGAATGTCCGTACAAAATAGAGAAACTGCCTAAAATAATTTATGGTATTAGCTAGTCGAACGACTTTGCTGGTTGAAAGAATCGTAGTAAGAACGAAAGATAAGCGGTGATAGATTCCAACTCTCAAAGCTGAAAGAAAGAAATTTCATTTAAAAACTAATGAAAAATTTTTATATATATTTTTTTGTAACACGTGTATTAAACATTTACATATAAATTTCTATAAATTCTATAAATTATACAGGGTGCGATATTGTAATTATCTTTTTTTTAAAGATTTAATAAAGTCCATTGTACAATATAATTCGGAACATTTTTTTGTAATGTAGAGGCATTCTTAGTTAGTTTTGTTTTAGAAATTTTTAAAGATCAAATCATAGAGTAAGAATCTTACTCTATGATCAAATCATGTAAGTGACGTCCTCTATTCTCGATACTCTTTATAACCGGCAACAATGTATTTATTTGACGTTATTTGACTGCGGTACCACAACCTTAAAAGTTTATTTCAAATTCAATATCATCGCATAATGATTGACTTTATATTATTTCTCTAAAAGGCTTGAAACAAACATTAGAAAATTACAGGTTTTTTTATACTAGTTCGTATAAAAAAGCTACTGTGTATGTAACTGATTCATTTTTCCGATTTCTATTTTGCATTTGAATTTTTGATTAAGGACGGTATATGTAAAGGAATGGTAAAAGTAAATCAATTCATTGAATAACGAATGTAAAATAATAACAAAAGCTGAGGCTAGATATATTAATATTAATAACAAGATTTAATAAATAACAATTTAATTTTTACATTGATTTTGAATTTTTATGTATAATTCTAGTTTGTATTTTGTTGGAAATTTAAAACATCCTAAATTCAGTTTCAAGTCACTTGGTTGAGAAAATGGAATTAAGTATTAGTTTTCTACGACGAATACTTTTATTTATGTGCATTATGTGTATTAACAATAATAATCAATTATATCTAAATTGAAAATTCTTATTTAAAAATATCTGGATATAATCGATTTAAGCTTCTTTAAAGTAAATTCACTAATAATTAATATTATTAGCTCATTAATTCTGTAGGTATGTTGTAGACCAAACTATAGTCGCTGAACTCGTAACTCGGCTCAAGCAATAAAAATGGGTCACTGGTTTTTTGCAAGTAAGAGTACAGTACAACTTACTTGTAAAGAATAACATGTTTTTGTTTAAAATACCATCTCTGCTTTATGGCCTAAGCTGCAAAAGTCAATTTTCAACCACTAACATTTGGTGCCATAAGCATGGGCTAGTTCCTCTTGTAGATAATTCGCATCGGTACTTGTACAAGTTAAAACATTTTAGTATACCTCTTTACGCAAATTACTTAAATAAGGGCCAAGTTCTTTTATTATCCGAGACGTACGAGTCACTTTACGTCGGCTATAGTAAATTTTACATTGATTTTGATAACACAAACGATAAACTAAAGAGAATTTATTAACGATCGAATATCCAAATGTTTTGCTCCGAATTTATGATTGCTAATTTGTCATAAGATTAATGCAAACATTACTTGTTTGACATGTGGTATGTCGTTAGATGCAGAAAATGATATTAGTGTGTGAATACCTTATCTCTTGTCATTCTACTTTGCAGCCAAAATACTATTTCACTGGGTTCAGCCATCATTTTCTACAGTATCTGCCATTATATTCCATGTTATAAACAATTCACCAAGTATTGGGTGAGTGCATAAGTTCGTGCCCGATTTGCGCGTTCGCAGAAACATTCTCTTTTGACTGTGCTGTTATGAATATTATAATCACATTATTTATTGGCAGTGAACTACAGCTAAGGAGAGTCAACATAAGCTTAAAAAAAGCTAACTTAAATTAAGTTGAGTCCAGGGTTAGTATTCAAAATGGAAAATGATAAGTTGCATATGCGACATGTCATATTATACAAATTTAAAAAAGAAGTGAGTGTTGGTACTACTACAAAAAATATTAAAAACGTTTATTTGGATCTCCAAGAACAGTTATACAGTGTTTTGGTCGATTTGGAAATGTGATTTCAGTTTAAACGATCAACATCGCCCTACGCGGCCTTTCAGCATTAATAATGACTATATCCGTGATTTGGAGAATAGTGATCTAAGAATTTCGGCTTAAGAGATTGCTGAGAACTCAAATGTTGACAAATCTACAGCATTTCGCCATTTAAAAAAATCTGGCTATTCTTCGAAACTCGATATATGGGATCTGCACATTTTGACTGAACGGAACAAACGCAACCCTTAGCGAATTTGAGCGTTTTAATTGAAATCAACATATCGAAATCAACCAAACTACTTTTTAACTATCCTTAGAGCAGGGACACAACCCAAATAAAACGTCCTTAATAAAATTTTACCGTATTATTGACCGAAAGGGCACTTTAACTGAACCTAAAAACAATTTTTCTGATTTTGTCAAAGTAATTCAATAATTGTGAAATTTTGCATATGTGCATAATTTTATTTTCTAAACAACTTATATTAATAATATTTTGTCGTATTATTGCATAAAATGGCACTTTACCTGAACACAAAATCACATTTCCCCCATTATCAGCCCCCGCTTAAATTTTAAAAAAGTGAAAATATGCTTAAAATTCATTTCAGACCAAGCAGGGGTTGATGCCAAAGCGACAGCACAAGACTCCAAAATTTTTGATGAATTATACATATAGTGAAGTCAATCCGGGGACAAAATTGATGATTTCTTATAAATATGACCATTTCGGATTGGACATTTATTTCATAATGTTTTAGATGTCCAAATGACCTTCGTAAGTTAAATCAATAAATTAGTTTTCGCATTGAGTAAGAATCTAGATCTTTACTCAATAGTCTAGACATTTTATGAGGATTCATAAAGATTACATAATGTACCTAATACATTTTTATGTATTTTACGAAAATTTATGATTGTTTGCATAAGTTATAATTAAAAAAAAAAGATAAATTCGCAAATATATAAGCAATTCAAGCGTTTGATTTATTTATTAAGCTGCTAACATGAATATAAAATTCTTTTGGCCATATGCTTGCTGTTTGCAGCAATCAATGCATTTTTTACTTATCTAAACAACAAATTTAACTAACGTTAATTATGTAACCATAAACAGAGAGATATAGAAAATGTTATGACATGATAAAGAACCGCTCGATTTAAAGTATACGTTGAATTGAAGAAAAAAATTCAATAAAATCGCCAATTATTTTCTGTGCAACCCGACATAATAATATAATTTACTCTAACCAAATCTCTAATCATTCTATTTAGCTGTAGTCCCTTACAATTCCTTTATCTACTTTCAATATAATATTGATCGACTTAATTAATTAAAAATATCTTTAATGTAAGATCAACATATTTAAGTTCATACAATTTTCGTAATAGAATTTTTCAATAAAATAAATTATTAATAATAATCGATTATTATACATATTCACTTCAGTCATGCATTGGGTAGCAAGTAACATCAAAGCGACGCTAAGTTATTGCGGTTTTCTTGGCCTGACACCTAGCTTCAACGTCGAGACGCAAACGTTCACGCCACATCGCTTAAAAACATCACTACTTTTATTTATCTACACCTTGATATACATTGTAATAATTTTTGATAGATTTGTAGCAAGTGGATTGTACTCATGGTCTCTAGGGAGCATAATTAATGTTATTGCCGTCACGTGCATGGCTGCTAGCGGATTTACTGCGATGGTGAACCTAAATCTTTACAACAAATGGAGCGAATTATTTTTGCTGCTTAATCGTATTGATATCGAATTGAGAGCGAAGTTTAATCAGACCGTGGCAGTTGTAGGTTTTGAGCGTTGGTTTTTCATCGTGCAGGCATTCTGTATCCTAATGATGATTTTCGACTCATACATGATTTGTTACGTATTAGGAGTTGAGTATATTCGCTTTGTCCTGCAAGAGGAAATACTAAATATGTACGCAACAATAACGATCAGCTTGGAAATATACCTTTTGTTGTGTATGAGAAGGCGTTATCAATTAATTGGTGTAAAGATGATGCAACCACCACCGAATGACATGAAGATGTTGAGTGATTTAGCTTCAATCGCTTACATCAATGAACTGTTGAGCGATTGTGTAGATTGTTTCCATCTGCTGTTTAGCGTTCCCACACTATTCGTATTATTCCATTGCTTCTTCACCACGCTTACTGTGATTGAGTCGACCATCAATCTTACTATATCAACTGTAATGAACAAGATCGCTAATTATACATGGTTGGTCATTTTATCGGTTAGTACAAGCATGGCCAACATACGGCCCGCATAATGGATTTAGTCGGCTTGCGACTTATTATTTTAAGCAAATCTAAAAAATGTTATGTAATATTTGGTTCATTATCTGGTCTTGGGATTTTAAGTTTTTATTTCTATTCCTTGAGAATGGTTTTAAATTAACAACCGAAACTTTATTGAGATTGAAGCACAAGTTGGCTGTTTCATTCCAATCCCTAATGCCAGCATCATTACAACATTTTTTAATTAATTCTCACGGATTGGTACAACTTATTACATACTTCAGTATAATTTTTAACTTTTTTCTCTAAATATATAAACAGCTATTAGTGGCATGTCATAAAAAGTTGAAGATATGTCACTCTCTAAAAGTTTCAAAGTCAAACATTATCGATATCTAATTATCTCAATAACTTTTCCAAAATTACTTCTAGATTTGTATACATAATTAGCCGATTATTTATTTTAGGTTCAAAGTTTGCTGATCATTTTTCAATGCGAAGGCGTCAAAAAAGAATGGATGAAGGTTTCATCAATTACCATTAAACTTCAACGCTGT
The DNA here is from genome assembly GCA_030264715.1 of Adinopsis sp. GC000173. Classification (NCBI taxonomy): domain Eukaryota; kingdom Metazoa; phylum Arthropoda; class Insecta; order Coleoptera; family Staphylinidae; genus Adinopsis; species Adinopsis sp. GC000173. Next base: position 9,351 of record JARJDW010008082.1, on the reverse strand, counting down.
TATAATGATAATAAAACGTTGAACGACAAGTATCAACTGTTGCTGAATCAACTACAAGTGCGTCCGGTAAATTTTTCAGCTGGTGGTTTTTTTAACATTGATTGTGCATCTATTTTTATATTATTAAATTTGATAATTACCTACGTTATTGTGATAATAGAATTTTCACAAAAATAATAACTGTAGTCCATTACGATTTTTATTATTTATTAGAAATATGTTTAATACAAGATGAACTCAATTCATACAATTTTCGTAATAGAATTTTTTAATAAAATGAATTATTAATTATTAATAATCAATTATTATGACTATTTACTTGAGTCATGAATTGGGTGACAAGTAATATCAAAACGACAATAAATTAATGTAATTTTGTCTGTTTGGTACCAAGGTTCAATGTGGAGCAGTAAACATTCTTGCGTCATCCCTTAAGAATATTACTACGTTTATTTATCTACTGATTGATATCCATTTAAATAATTTCTGAGCAGTTAGTAGTAAGTAGAATTTTCTCACTTCCATGACGACAGCAGTGGTAGATTAAACCTTAAGGAAAGTGTTTGCAATTTTAGGGGCTCCATTTTATAGTATATATAACGTAATTTGGTTGCTGTTGTCAGTTATTGCACCAATTCCTTATTCTCTAGTTTAATTAACAAAGTGAATAATGAGAACGCAATTCGAACAACCTAAAGCTCAACCAACTTATAATTTTCATTTTATTACAAACAATTTTGCTTACTTGAATTAGCCGATAATTATTAATTGCAAATAGTTTTCCAGCTTTAATATTAAATTCGCTGTAAAAAACTTAAAGATTTTGCGTTCAATGTTAGTGACTTTTTGCTTCATCGAAATCGACGCTTGCAAAAAACATGTCATTCGCATTTAGAAGTGATCGTAATTCATATTGATTGAAATAGAATGCGCTCTGATGCCATAAACTCTAAAAATTATTATCACTCTTTAAAAATACGCATTTTTGTTAAAATATTTACTGCTATATAAATAATTATGATGTATAATCGTCGAATTGCTAATGCAACATCATCAGCGGCGAACAGATCACAACAAGCCAGATATAAAAACCCAACATTGGTTGCGAAGAGAAGAAGACTGCAGACTACTACAATTCGTCGTGAATAGAATGGATTTAGTCCGGCTAATGTGAGCAAATGTAAACTAAGTTCTTGCAATGATTTCGGCGGCCCAGAATATATTTTTTCGTACATCCACATTTCAATCAATCTGGATATCGATGCAATAATAATATAAGTCTTGTTTTAACTGACTATTTAGAGGTGGATATCTTTTTTTAAATCACAGTTATAAGTATTGATGCAAATAATTCAATATATATTTAAAATTTATTAAAAGGACAATTGGACAATTATCCAACAATAAATATTAATGTATAAACACCTTAGTAACAGAAATTGTAATTAATTAATATGTGATCTGTATTGTGTGTGTTCCACATGCTTTAATTACTTATTTATAAAAGAAATCAATGCATTTAAAAATCAATTATAAATCACATTTTGTAAATAAAATATTATTTTTTGCACTCGGTAACAATTTCTCTAGTTAAATATTCCTCAATTTAAATTTAATGAAGATTGTGTGCAATGTGAGCGTCAAAATGGCATATTGAAGATTAAATATTTAATATATTTAATAAAAAATAGATGATTTCTTATAAATTTTACTGTTTCGGATTGGACATTTATTTCATAATGTTTTAGATGTCCAAATGACCTTCGTAAGTTAAATCAATAAATTAGTTTTCGCATTGAGTAAGAATCTAGATCTTTACTCCATAGTCTAGACATTTTATGAGGATTCATAAAGATTACATAATGTACCTAATATATTTTTATGCATTTTGCAAAAATTAATGATTGTTTGCATAAGTTATAATAAAAAAAAACGATAAATTTGTAAGTATATAAGCAATACAAGCGTTTGATTTATTTATTAAGCTGCTAACATGAATGTAAAAGTAACATCCATTTTTTTGGCCATATGCTTGCTGTTTGCAGCAATCAATGCCAGAGGTAAGCTTTTTTTATTTATCTAAACAACAAATTTAGCTAACTTTAATTATGTAAGCATACTCACGCTCAGAGAGATATAGAAAATTGTAGGATTAATTAATATTTAATTCAAGTAACGTGAATTCTATCTCTCTGAATAAATTTACTGGCTCACCAAGGGACGGAAAAATATCTTAATTTTATTTTGATTTTCATGATCTGCAAATCACATTACATTTAAAATGCAAATTAAATATTTGAAAAGAGATTTAAAATTGTAATCTGCCCTATTTAGAAACAACCCATTAAAAAACTGATAAATTAATTTCTGTTTTAGCGCCGGATAGTGAACCAGGCATTCCATGCGATGATGCGCGAGATTGCAGACTAATGGATAGATGCAATTATACGACAAATACATGTCAGCATATTTAATGTAAGTTACAGTATAATATTAAAAGCTGCACTAACAAAACTAACGAAAAATTTCTATGATCCATTTTAAGAAATTAAGCAGTTGTAAGCCGGCCAGATTAGCGAATACATGTGACACATTTAAAAAAGTAGATTATATTGTCTATGATAAAAAGAGAAATATCAAATGTATTGTTTTAATTTTAAGTAACATTGACAAAATATATTCTAAATGTGTTTTTTACTCTGGCATTTTTTCTTTGTCTTTGTCTTTTTGGAAAGTCTATTACAGCGGTGGACATCTTCTTGCTACTTGTTTTAAAGATTGCACCTCTTTTTTAATATCTTTAGATATTAGAATAATTTGAGTAATCCGAAATTAGGAAGTGAAATATTTGCAAGACTATTAGCAAATGGTGAAAACTAATATCTCAGTGAACGCAATCACCATAAAATGACTTGGCGGTCCGCCAGTCATTGTCCCATTTATTGTTGTTTTAAAATGGACTGCTTTGCGTCCATTCTTAAAGTTATAGACGCACTGTTTATTCAAATATTCAATTTTGATTAAGTAGTAAAAATATGCAAAATAAAAAAAAATCAGAAATCTTTAACATGATGTTTTTGCGATCATCAACTTATTCCTGTTCATTTTAAGAGGGTAAATCATTTTTGCCACGTCTTGCGCAAATTTTGTTCAAACGATGATATTATGAAAGTATTGTAGTATATGTAGTATTCAATCTTCAAACCTGGTTTGCAAAGTACTTGAGGAAATGTATAGCCTAGCATATTCAGAACAAAAATTTTGAAACAAAATTATATCTTCAAAATGCAAGTTTATTTTTTAGCGTTTATCTATAGGGGAAGGTTGCATAAGTGGTACCTGTGCCTAAGTCGTACCTCCGCGATTTTAAAGAAGCTACAAGGTCTAAACTTCCAAAAACAGGGACAATACAGCAAATTTAGTCCCGTTTAGTGTATATTAAAGTTTTGTCGCCCTATCACTGGGTGTAGAGATTTGATTAAAAAAAGTTCATTTTTTAACTATGTCATATAAAATTTATCTAGTATTTGTAAGCATCCACAGCCAAGTGAAAATACTTTATATATATATTGCGTTTTAAATGTATCATATATTATATATTTACTTAAGCATTATTTGCCTTGTATAGCAAAGCAAAATATTGATTGGATATTGTGTGACAATGATATATTAATAATATTCAGTTGGATCCTAAGTCTTACCTCCCTCATACTGTGCTAATAAGTACATTTTTTTCAAATCTAATTATCAAGATGGATAAATCTGTCACAAATTTTGTTTGAAATTGCTTGCATATTCTATTTACATCTTCATCTTCAGTACGTTAATGTCTAAAATTTAATAAGTTACATTACAATTTTGTCAGACGTTAATCACCAACATTTTATCCTGTAATTGTACAGGTTGAATCCACATAGGTGTTATGTAAACAGAATATAATAAAGAATATGTTTCACTACATTATTTCTCCTAATTGAAGGCTGCGGTACGACTTAGGCTGTAGAAGGAACCTATGCTCCTAAGGCGTACCGATTTTTAATTTTTGAAAATTCGAAATTGCAAAGAAATGAATATAACTTTTTTCACTTCTTAACAGTAAATAGAAGCAGTATGTACTAGAGTTTTATATAGGACCAACAAACGTGTTTGCTATTTAATTCTTCAATTTACAGGCAATTTAAGTTAGGGGGTACGATTTACGCGACCTTACCCCATATATTATTTATTATAAAAGTAATAACGCAAATTTTGCACAGTAAGGCTTCTGCGTAGAAGGATCGTATATCTTTATTATCGATAACTGTGGTGCACAATTATGTATCACAACCTGATTTAATATAGTATGGAAATGATACTAAAATGTGTAAATATGTCGTCCGTGCTCATTCTCCAACGATGCTTTATGCGGGCTCATTCCACCCATTTCACCTTGTTTTAACAACTCGCCATATGTATGTAGTCGTAAACTATCAAACATTATAAGATTTTAACGAATGAAATTATTTTAAAATGAAATACATACCATTGCGATTATGCAGAGTAAGAAAGTTAACGTAAATGTGGCCCCTTTTTTATGCACCGCTTTTCACGACATTAAAATATTGTGACATGAAATTAGTTACTCAAGTAATTGTTTTTATGTTTTAATGTGGTTTTATGAGGACAGTACACTTACTTACTTACTGTTACCGGGCTTTAGAAGCCATACATATTAGCAGCCGTTTTGGAAAATTTTACATTAGTTTGGTTAGTAGAACTGTCAATTTGTGTGTTCATTTGTCTCCTTGGGTTGTTCTAAGAAACCAGAATGACTCTCAAACACGTTCAAGATACGGTTCCAAATACGCATCTCTCCTAAAAGGAGCATTGTGTGGTATTATTTATGAAAGTTAGAGTAGTAGGTAGTAATAATTTTTGTCTAGATTTGAAAAATAAAATGTTCTCTTGTTATTTCAAACTACTTCTTTAATCTCGTTTTGAAAGTGAGAGCGTTCCATATTTTGTATATTGTTTAGGACTTAATCCAATTCGCGTTTCATGGTTGTTACATTTAAATTTTATCTATCGCAAATACGACCATTTTTATTCATAGATTTTTTACGATCTGATTAAAAATAACGATATTTCATCATTGTTGCATAAAGTTAGTTGCGCAGTTGGTTGTTTTTATTATTGTTTTATGAGTGTAAATGTTGTTCGTGTATGGCGATTTAATTTGAACATGTTCTTTTTAATAATATAAGTAGTAAGCAATTAAAATGTAGTAAATATTGGGTTGGCAATCACTTGCCGATTTTTAAGGATAAATTTTAGATGCATATATGTTAAGTTAATTAAGTAGCTTCGTTTTTTTTTCTAGTTTTGATCATCATTTCTTCCAGAAATGATCAGGTTTTTCGCAAACTTTCTCTTTACACGCTTATAACTTAATCTGCTCTTTAATTACCTAAAAAGGTAAAAATCTGATGGTACAATGATTTCAAAATACAGCCAGTGAGCTCGCATATATCAATCAAACTCATGCGCAAAACTGCAATTTATTATCATTAATTTTTAGCATGTTGTGACATGATAAAGAACCGCTCGCTTTAAAGTATGCGTTGAATTAAAGAAAAAAATCAATAAAATCGCCAATTATTTTCTGTGCAAGTCGACATAATAATATAATTTACTCTTACCAAATGTCTAATCATTCTATTTAGCTGTAGTCCCGTACAATTTCCTTTATCTACTTTCAATAGAATATTGATCGACTTAATTAATTAATAATATCTTTAATGTAAGATCAACATATTTAGTGTTCAAACAATTTTCATACTAGAGTTTTTCAATAAAATGTATTATTAATAATAATCGATTATTGTACATATTAACTTTAGTCATGCATTGGGTAGCAAGTAACATCAAAGCGACGTTAAGGTATTGCTGTTTCCTTGGTCTGGCACCCAGTTTCAACATCGAGAAGCAAACGTTCACTCCACATCGCGTAAGAACATCACTACTTTTACTCATCAACACCTTGATATACATTATAATGATTATTGATAAATTAATAATAAATGGATACTCCTCACAGTCGTTAGGGAGCACAATCAATACAATTGCAAGCACTTGCATGGTTGGCAGCCTATTTACAGCGATGGCGAACCTAAACTTCTACAACACGAAATTCAACAAATGGAGCGAATTATTTCTGCTTCTTAATCGCATTGACATCGAATTTAAAGCGAAGTTTAATCAGACTGTAGCGATTGTACGTTTTGAGCGTTGGTTTTTCATGGTGCAGATATTTTTTATCTTAATGATAATTTTTGACTCGTACTATATTTGTTATCTCTTGGGAGTTGAGTATATACGCTACGTCCTGATAGAAGAAATAGTAAGTAATTACGTAACAATAACTGTCAGCTTGGAAATATACCTTTTGCTTTGTATGAGAAGACGTTATCAATTAATTAGCATGAAGTTGATGCAACCGCCATGGAATGAAATGAAAATGTTGAGTGATTTAACTTCAATCGCTTACATCAATGAACTGTTAAGCGATTGTGTTGATTGTTTCAATATGCTGTTTAGCGTTCCGACACTATTCGCATTATTCCATTGCTTCTTCACCACGCTTACTCTGATTGAGTCGACCATTAGTCTTACTACACCAACTGTAATGAGCAAGATCTCTAATTATATATGGTTGATCATTTTATCGGTTAGTACAGGATGGCAAACATATGGCCGCCGTAATGGATTTAGTCGGCTTGCGTTTTATTATTTTGAGCAAAACTAAAAAATGTTGTAATATTTGGAATTTGGTTCATTATCTGGTCTTGTGATTTTAAGTTTTTGTTTCTCCGACAATTCCTTGAAAATGGTTGTAAATTAACAACCGAAACTTTATTAAAATTCAAGCACAAGTTGGATGTTTCATCTCAATCCCTAATACCAGCATCATTACAACATTTTTTAATTAATTCTCACGGATTGGTATAACTTATTACATACTTCAGTATAATTTTTGATTTTTTTTATCTAAATAGCTATTAGTGGCATGTCATAAAAAGTTAAAGATATGTTACTCTCTAAGAGTTTCAAAATCAAACATTTTTTATATCAATTCTCTCAATAACTTTTCCAAATTTATTTCTCGATTTGTATTCCTACCTAATTAGCTGATTATTTATTTTAGGTTCAAAGTTTGCTGATTATTTTTCAATGCGAAGGAGTGAAACAAGAATGGATGAAGGTTTCATCAATTACTATTAAACTTCAACGCTGTTATAATGATAATAAAACGTTGAACGACAAGTATCAACTGTTACTGAATCAACTACAAGTGCGTCCGGTGAATTTTTCAGCTGGTGGTTTTTTTAACATTGATTGTGCAACTATCTTTCTATTATTGAATTTAATAATTACTTACGTTATTGTGATAATAGAATTTTCACAAAAATAATAACTGTAGTCCATTACGATTTTTATTATTTATTAGAAATATGTTTAATACAAGATGAACTCAACTCATACAATTTTCGTAATAGAATTTTTCAATAAAATGAATTATTAATTATTAATAATCAATTATTATGCCTATTTACTTGAGTCATGAATTGGGTGACAAGTAATTTCAAAATGACAATAAATTATTGTAATTTTGTCTGTTTGGCACCAAGGTTCAATGTGGAGTAGTAAACATTCTTGCGTCATTCCTTAAGAATATTACTACGTTTATTTATCTACTGATTGATATTCATTAAAATAATTTCCTAGCAGTTAGGAGTAAGTAGAATTTTCTCACGTCTATGACGACAGCAGTGGGAGATTTAACCTTAAGCAAAGTGTTTGAAATAGGGGCTCTATTTTAAATTATATTTAACGTAACATACTGTTTTGTACTTAAGACTGCAATCGCGTTATTTCATTGGTTCTGTTATTCCAAATTACATCTTGGAACTGGCAATTCCCGAATTCGTGCAGGAAAAAATCGAAAGCGTGACATTTTTTATTCTAAAGTATGACGATTTTTAATAGGCATTTTTGAAATTGATTCTTTGATAAAAATCGTGCAAAAATGAAGGGAAAAAAGTACAATGCTTAGGGTGATATTGTGCATTTTTTCCTTATTATTCCTTAATTACAATATTACCAAAATTGAGAAAATAATAGGGGTCCTTGTCTTTTACAGTATATGTAATGTAACATACTTTTTTGTATTTAAACTCTGCAATCGCGTTATTTCATTGGTTCTGTCATTCCAAACGACATCCCGGAACTAGCAATTTCCGCACTAGTTCAAGAATAACATTTTTTATTCTAAAGTATGAAGATTCTTTATGGGCATTTTTTGAAATGTTTTATGTTAACTACCAAAATTCTTAATAAAAACGGCAATTAAGGATTCTTTGATAGAAATCTTGTAAAAATGAAGGGGAAAAAGCACTAGGGTGACATTGTGCATTTTTTCCTTATTATTCGTTGATTACAAAATTTCAAAAATTGAGAAAAATCGGCGGATGTTATGGTGAATTTTCCAAATCATTAGTATTTAAAATTATTTCTTAAATAATCGTACTTTAATGAGTTTTGATTAAAATTGTGCGAAATTATTTAAGAATAATCAAAAATGAATAAACAAGGCATAAATTTTGACGTTTTTGTGTTTTCGAGCTTATTGATTTATGGAGTACAAGGGGCCGCCTCAACACTTTAATGGTCAATCCGCCACTGACGATGGGTAATGAATTAACAATGATCGATTATTTAAAATTGATTTTAGTCATGCATTGGGTGGCAAGTAACATCAAAGCAACGCTAAGGTACTGCTGTTTCCTTGGTCTGGCACCCAGTTTCAACATCGAGAAGCAAACGTTCACTCCACATCGCTTAAGAACATCACTACTTTTATTCATCTACACCTTGATTTTTATTATAATGACTTTTTCTAACTTAATAATAAGTGGATACTCCTCACTGTCGTTAGGGAGCACAATCAATATCATTGCCAACACTTGCATGGCTGGCAGCCTATTTACAGCGATGGCGAACCTAAACTTCTACAACACGAAATTCTACAAATGGACCGAACTATTTCTGATTCTTAATCGCATTGACATCGAATTTAAAGCGAAGTTTAATCAGACTGTGGCAATTGTACGTTTTGAGCGTTGGTTTTTCATCGTGCAGATATTTTTAATCTTAATGATGATTTTCGACTCGTACTCGATTTGTTATCTATTGGGAGTTGAGTATATACGCTACGTCCTGATGGAAGAAATAGTAAGTAATTACGTAACAATAACCGTCAGCTTGGAAATATACCTTTTGTTGTGTATGAGAAGACGTTATCAATTAATTGGT
>JARJDW010008080.1:0-15545 GCA_030264715.1 Adinopsis sp. GC000173 | reverse complement strand
AAATATATTTGTATGTTTTTTCACAAATCTATCAAAGTAGCATGGTAACTTAATTAGATTACAATATTTTTACTTTTACTTATTTTAAATTTCAGAATTTTTATTGACTAGTTTTAATTTGGGATTATGTATCATAAAATCTATTCTACATGTATTACAATACAATTTGCAGTAAAGAATTATGATATATATATTTTTTAAATATATTTTTACTCTTACTTACTGCAAATTTTAGAATTTTTATTGAATAGTTTCAGTTAGCGACCATCATCATAAAATCTATGCATATAATTTGTAGTGAAGTAATGATATATTTGCATTTTTCCCTACATGGAAAAAATTTCAATTGCTTTACACTGATAACACTTAAATTAAATTGTATTTTGATAAAAATTTAGATCTTTGTTTCATACTATGTCGATCGCAATTATTCGCTCTATAAAGCGTATGAAATATACAATAAATGCTACGTTTGTGTGTTCCCTGTTTGTTACCATGTACTGTTTTATGTCTTTCTGAAAGTCATGATTGGCAATTATGTGTCTCGTTTGTGTTTGCACATATTGTAAATATACCTACCATTTTTGAGAAAGTTGATGTAAAACGACTTTGACATAGAGGCAAGAAGTTTTTACTTTGATTATTTTTACGAAGATGAATCACATAAAACATAAATTCATTTTTTTTAATTATTAAGAATTTCATGTGTTGAAAATATGATACTTTTTGTATTTCCACGTTTTTCACGTGTACAAAGCAATTTCAATTTTTTAAGCGAAAAGGCAGATAGACAATATGATGAGTTAATAATAAAATCGTAAAATACAAATGTACTTTCTTTAAATCCTTTTTTACATAGTCATATTCACATTCAGATAGCTTTTAACCACGTTGTTTTTCACATCCCTGGACTACTATTATCCAAACTTTGGCCGTCCAAATTTTTTGTCATCTATTCAGATAGTAATTGGAAAGCGAGTTCGAGCTGTAGGGAGAATACTGGAATGTCGTACAAAACAATTCTTTGATTTAGGACATTGATACATGTAACCAGATATTGTATTGCTGCAGGATGAGTGAAAACCCTGTGCATTTTATGTAAATTCCTATTAGTTGAATTTGTGGTAAATGACTGTTTGATTACTTTTTTTTGCAAATATCTACTATGCGATGTAGTCTATTCCTTTGGCACAAATACAATATTTTTTATTCGGTTATTGATAGATTATAAATTGTTATGTATTCGGTTATTTTATTAATTATTATCATTTTACATTTTACATTGAGTATGTTAGTCGCACAAAACAATTCTTTGAGTTTGGACAGATACATGTAGCCAGATAATATATTAATGATGGATTGGAGAAAATCTGTGCGTTGTATATGATAATGAAATTTGTGGTACTTTTTTTTTATTATTTATATTATTATCATTTTACGTTTTGCATTGAGAATATTGTAATACATGTAGCCAGATATTGTATTAATGGATGGGAGGCAAGCCTGTGCATTTTATGTATTAGTTGAATTTGTGGTAATGATTATTTGTTTACCTATTTTGCCAATATCTACTATTTAATGTAGTGTTTTCCTTTGACACAAATACAATATTTATTAACTCGGTTATTGATAGATTATAAATTATTTTGCATTAGGTTATTTTTAGTAATGATTATCATTTTACGTTTCACATTGAGTGTATTGTAATGTCCTACAAAGCAATTCTTTGATTTTGGCAAGATACATGTAGCCAGATAATGTATTAATGATGGATGGGAGAAAAGCCTGTCTATTTTATGTGTTAATTAAATTTGTGGTACTTACTATCTGTCTATTCTTTTAAAAAAATTTATTTCAGACAATTATTTTTTAATCCGGTTATTGATTGTTTATAAATCATATTATATTGGGTTATTTTTTACAATCATTATCGTTTAACGTTTTCATTGAGAATGTTGTAATGGCGTGTGTACCAGACAATTTTTTGATTTCGGACAGATATACTAGTCAGATATTGTATTGCTGCAGGATCAGAGAAAATCCTGTACATTTTGTATACTAGTTGAATTTGGGCTAATTACTATTTATCTATTTTTGGTAAAAATCTACTACGAGTGTTTCTCTTTGGTACAAATTCAAGATTATTAAACTCGGTTATTAGTACATAATATTTTTTTATATTCGGGTTATTTTTAATAATTATTATTTTACGTTTCGCATTGAATTATTTTTAAAAGCTTTAGAAATACTTTGATGTACGATTTTAAATAAGTGAAGCATTAACGGTTTATGGCTGAAAGTTGCTAATAAATGCTCACTGTGTAAAAAGGTTAAAGGTGGTGGAAGACAATTTGCCAACTTTAACCTTCTACGTGATTTAATAAAATAACATATGTGGTATATGTGCAAAAATTGCAATGTTTCGTTATACCAACACTTGGTTTTGGATAAAAAGCGTACACGGTATGGATTAATGCGCCTCAATTTCGTAGAAAAAAACGCGGGCGTTTACAAAACTAATTAACCTTGCGTTAATATCGTATATACCTACATACAGATTTCGTGTAATTAAAAATGTTCAAAGAAACCCAATGTAAAAAAGTTGCATCGTGTTCGGCGTCAAAGTACGCCTTTTTCTCCCTTCTAAATACGAAGCTTATAGTTTAGAATTATATTTTATCCACAAAGCCGCCTGTTATTTTCCATCATGCGCCAAAGGTTAAAGGTGAACAAATATTTTCTCCACATGCGTATTTCCACTGTGCATCGCAATATTATTTGCGCAAAAATTCGAAATCGATTAAAAAATCTGCGCGTAGAGATAATGTTCGGCGAAGTTCATTATCATCTCTCATTTTTTTTTGTTATACCCGCAGCCAGCTGGAAATTTAATTTTTAATTAGATTATTTCTAGGAATCGTTTACGAAAGTGATTATATTTCAATTATTTACATTCGAATAGTTTTATCATGTCGCTTTAGATTTATGCAAATGGAAAAGAAGGTTATTTGTAGCATTGCTCGGGGATATGTTGCGAAATATTACATCAACGAAAAGAACGAACCGCAAATTTTTAAATTCAGTTCCGAAGCCCACACGCATGTTTATATGTATATATACACACAGTAAAGAAACAATTTTGTTTGAATAAATTTCGGCATGAATAGAAAACAGCAATAATGATGTTGCTTTTAAAATGTAATAAAGAGTGCAGCAGTTCGTTTCTGTGTGAAGTTTAATGGATTAAGTCGCAGCAACGAAACAATTTAGCGCGTAAAAAAGCTGTCTAAATTTCAGCGCATTAATCAAAAATTTTAAATCCGATTACTTTTTTTTAATTAACACAATATAATAGGCATCTACGAAAGTTAACAGAAAACGTGTTAGTTGAATAAAGATGAATATTTTCCATTTTAAAGAAAGTAATCACGAAACAATGAAATGAATAACGACGCATGTCGGAAATTTGCTGGAAATCATTTCTTCCATATTCGTAGAATTTCAATCGTGTTGTAGATGTTACAATTGCATGTGACGTGGAATCAATTATTGCAGTGATAAACATTTAAAAATATAATTAAGATTTTTTTTCAATTTTCACAATGGAATGTGGACATATTTATGTTTTTTGGTTTCCTTTTTCATGCATTAAATACACAGTGTAATTTTGTTTTATTATTACATACTTAACAAAACTTCCGGTGTTCTTACATATTTTTCTATTGGTATTATATTTCATCAAAATTAACAAGAATGCAGTTTATTTTCTTTAATTGATTTTTTATTTATCTAAATATTTAGGTATTTGGTTAACCTTCTATTGTTGATGACTAGTGCTGTCTACTATGACAAACATTATTCGGTTAACCATACTCTAATTAACCGGTTAATCGGTTGTATTCGAATATTCCGATTTATTTGACTATTCAAATATTTTGGACGATCTTAATATGTTTGAGTATCCAGAGATATTTGACAATCCGGATATGTTGGATCAACATGTTATATTAAGCTATGCGGATATGTATTGAGGTAAAAAAATAAAACTTCTTTGAGTTTTTAACGACAGATTTTCAAAAAATTCTTGGTCACGTCGAATTTATTTTTAAAAGGAGATTCTTAAAGTAAGCAAATGTGACTTTATAATGTCAACGTTTCGGGAGTCGACCGAATAAATATCTAAATAAGTAATCCGGTTAACTAAATGTTCGGATAACTCGATAGAAGGTTTGAATTTAGTAATAATTCGTCTAAGAATGAGCATTATTTTAACTGGTTAATTGGTTATTATATATTCGGTTGACAATCTTAGTTATGGCTCTCTGATACTGCTCTTTAATGATGGCAAGGGCATTTTAAATTTAATATCCACAGCACAACATTTTTTATGTAAGTATTGAAGATCTATGAACGGTTTATTTGATGCAAATTATTTGAGGTTTTATTTATTTGTTTTTATATTTTTTTACGTAAGAATTATTGAGATGATTGTAGCTATACTCAATCCTAGAGCTTTTAAAAACATATCGAATGAAAATTATGTAATTCAAATAATTAATTCCTGTTGTGTTAAACAATCGATCTACTTGTTTTGTTAGTTTATTGCAACCCATACATATTTTCCCAAAGGGCAACAATATATGAGATTTTATATAAATTTATTTCCTCACAAGTCATATTATATCTTTGTGAAACAACAATAATAATTAGTAGGTTATATTAAATTTCTCATATTTAATACGACTTCTTGGTCTAAACTATATATATATAAGATACTTCCACATATTAAATTATTGTTTTGTTAGACTGGCACATTTATTATAAAAGAAAAAAGCAAAATATTATACAAATCACTCAAATAGTTTGCTTAGAGGAAGCGTCTTGCACGTTTTTGACAAGATGAATAAAATACCGCGAAGGAAATTCTTAAAATTCTTCGTTTTTACTGCTTCGCTGTTAGCAGAAATTCATCTAAAGTTACTGAAAGTATATATGGATTCTACGCCTTCAATATTATTGGAGCAAATGAATACCTGAGTTTAAATATAGCCGTACATCGAATTCAATGTATCGTGTTCATTTCTGACAAAAGTTGCAATCAACAATATGAATATAGCTGAATCTAGTGTATGGAAGCTTTATGTAAGATTTCTGCGTTTCTTAAACGTTTCAAGTCTATCTCCGGAAACTTATTATATTTGTAGAAAAATCAAAGAGATCGATTTGCAACTTAGAATCACAACTCTATATATCATTAGTGGATGGAATTCATTCAACCTGCATCGAAGACTGTTGTGTTTTGATATTCCAAAGAGATTTCTTAAAATATCAATCAACAAAAACAATATTTAAATTATCAATTGATGTGACTTCTTCACAATTCATGCATATTTTATTCCAAATTCTTTAAAAATGTATGACTAAAAGAGGTTTTAGGTTAAACAGTTTCTCAATAAGCCTAGAAGCATGAAATCAAGGAAATCTAATTAGTAGTGTTGTATATGGGCTAAGCTACGAAATTGTATTATGATATTTACTTTACACAACATTTTTGTTAAATGTAAATATGTTCTTAGAAGAGATAGGTATATTTTACATTGAAAAATTAGCTCAAATGAAAACTTGAGGAAATTAATCCAGAAGTTGACCAAGCGTTTTATTTCAGATATTTAGACTAGAAACTTCGTAACTCTGTTGAAGTCTTAGCCTTAGAAGTTTGATATTCTTTAAGAGTAATATTTTTATTCTTTTAATTGAAATACTGTGCCAGCCAGTAAAAAAATTTTAACATGGGTATTTATTTTTAAAAGGCAATAAAGTCAATGAGAAGAATTCATATTTGTTGTTTTATGACAGATTTTAATCATTTTTAAGCAACATTGATAGTTTTTAGTCTGGACAATTATCGAGTTGCTGGTACACTTGAAATTGGCGAACTTCAATGCTTTTATTCAACGTTGGAAATACGGCAGCTTTGATGTTTTCAAATTTTTATTATCAATAAATTTGCTTTAATTACTAACATCTTCAAATACGCAAATTTGTTGTTTCAGTCAGAGCATTTTATTGCAATTTGTGGAAATAATTTAATAACTCAAATCCAATTGCTTCATCAACAAAGTGGCACAAATTGCCCATTAAACATGTCCCACAAGCACATTGATCTAAAAATAGGCATGCTCCTGGAGAGAGGCGAACGTAACGTCTCGATAGACATTCGAGTATAATTTATACTCACCGGTGCTTTCGTGTACTTTTCGAGGCTGCGTAACGCGCGCTCGAAGTAATCCTCGCCGTAGGTGCCCTTCTGTTCGTGACTGAGCCGCTGCCACATGTCATGCGCCTGCTCCCGCATATCCTCATCGTCGAGCCAAGCGCTGCCTGATGTATATTCGCCGGGCGCAACCACAACCACATCCACGCCACGACTCCGCAACTCTTGTCGCAAACACGTCGCCTGCGCCTCGATCGCCGACAGGAGCGCACAATGCACGCCACGCACCGGCGATGCGACACGGCACAAGCCGGACGTCATGAAGATGATGCGACCTTTGGCGCGTCGCATCAACGGCAAGAACACCTGATTCACGCGCGTCGCACCAAGGAGATTAACGTCGGCGGCGCGTCTAATCACCTGCAAATGGAAGCAACAAATGATTAATAATCACGTATCGTGTTGCAAGATACAATATGTGGCGTGTTTTCTTTGTTGTTGCACCAGGAACAAAGAATGCCTGTTTTGCTAGATGCTACAAATTTATGTGGTTGGAAATAATTTTCTAAAGCAAACGTGCATGTATAGTTTATTATCCTTAGTTAGCACATTAATCACTACGCCTTTTTCCACGTTGCTCGAAGAGTTTTTGCGTTGAAACAATTAAGCGATAATTATCATTAACGAGTGGCGTTAAGTAAATAAGCGTAACTGCATTCAATTCATCGTGGAAATAAGCGTATTGTGAGCAAGGTTGATAAGATGCAATCAAATTGGTTTATTGAACAGTTTTATTGTTGTAGAACGATTTTATTGCGCATTTTGATGATGCTAAAAAGACGCGACTATCGCTAACAAATCTTTAACTCTACAGTTTTTTATAGGTTAAGATGGAATTATTATAAGCTCTTTTCTGAAAACCAATTATTTCTTTTATGCAGAGTGCATTTCTATTTAGTATTATTGTCGTCATTTCCCAGAACACGATATTTGTTAAAGTAAGAATCTAAACGCTCGTGTAGATTATTTTTTATTTCAACAACAAATTTATATTGATTATACTTTTAGTCAGGAACTGATTATCTTCAGACAATTTTTACATTACATTTGTAATGTAGTATCATTTATTTGTCATTTTTCTTCGAGGTGGACAATTTTTATCGGTCTTACTAACATAATATATCGACGCATTAAACTTATTGTGATTTTGATAAAAAATCATTTTTATTGTAGCGCGATTAAAATGTGGGGTTGCTAATTAGTAATTGCCCATTTTTTCAATGAAGAGAGTTTTTTTTAATTGGAATGAATTTTAATCTAGTAAGTATTTTACATTTTGTTCGAAGACGTTTTTCCATCTTTCTGATGATGGTTTTGATTTCGTCCTCATTAAGCTCAACTGGTCGATCTAAATTTTGGTCATCTTTAAAAGAAAATCTCCAAAACGGATTTTTCCAACCAATTTCGGCATTGTCTTTCTTTAAGAGCTTCATTACCATACACGTCATGTAACTTTTTGGTGGCTTGAACTACGTTTTTTTCTTTACAAAAGATAATAAAGCAAAATTTAGCGAAAATGTTCGTTTTTGCACTCGATATTAATGTTTGGGTACAAAAACACTTTGAGAAAATATCTATACAATAAAGTTATAAAGCTAGGTTAAGAAGACAGCTAACATATATAAGAAGAAGAAGATCATAACATTTACGGATATTCTAAAAATGGCAGTGAAAGGCATCTATAACTAAAATCAGCAATTACTTATTTGCCAACCTAATATTATTTGCGCTTTACGACGTATCAAAAAGCGTAAGACAATATTTGATGAAGTAAATATCTAAACGATTTCAAGAACAAATTTATATTGACTACTTTCAGTCAGAGTCTGATTAATTTTTTACATTTAATATAATATACATTGAATTATTTTTAATGTATTATCATATATTTGTAATGTTTTTATAGATAGAAAAGTTTAATTGGATTTACATTCGTAATATACAATAATATCATAACAATAAAACTTATTGTAGTTTTGATAAAAAAAATCATTTTTATTTTATTGGAAGGACTATTGTTGATGCGTCGATATTTTATTTGCTATGTCTTTAGAAATTGTTTTACATTTTCTATTTTCACTTAATATTATTCTCTTAATTTTGCAGGATACGATAATTCCTGTAGACAATTATTTGATGAAATAGAAATCTATACACTCGCCTATTTGTTATTTTAACATCAATCGCCCACGTGCAATTTGGCGGCAATAAAGTCCTCAATCAATAAACATTTAAGCGCGTTCCTTTAAATAAGCGAATTAACGGACAGAGCATCAACTTTATGTAAATCAATTAAAAGAATTTTTATCTGAATGTCAATCAAATTGAATTTCTCTGCGCGATGAACATAAAAAAGTTTAAATTATCATTTTCCGTTTCGGGTTGAAAGCAAATATTTAGTTCCGTCTGTGATTGACGTATAATTACGAAACTATTATTAAGAAAGTTTGTGATTTGAGAGCATTATGACGAATAATGTTAAATTCATTCCACGCTTTCCTAGAATATATGTGAAAAACGAGCACACATAATAATAATAACAAATCTGTATAAAATATATAATAAAATGCGCAATTAACTCGTGAACACTGAAATTTAATTAAACGCGTTTTTTCATTGAATTGTGCTAGCAGATTTTCGAGTGCACGGCATATGTATTTTAATTAAAAAATTATAAAAATACATTCATTCATCGAATGTATGTATGTGCATCATTGTTTCTGGGAAATCAATGGTCCATCAAATTTCTGTAAATTGACACCAAGCAAAATACATAGGTATGTATGCGAATTAAAAAAGAGAGATTTATTTTATTTTTTACAATAGCACCTAATATTTTTTACATTTTAATTGCTATAAATATATATTTAAAAAAACGAATAAAAATGTTGTGAATTGCCATATTTGGATTTGGATAATCCCATATTGGACCATTAAAACACCGTAAATATTTAAATTGTTAGCAGCAACATATGGTTTTCCCCAATTTTCAACAATTTTTTTGTACCCGCTTATATTAGTAACTATTTTTTGGCGATACACAACAAATAACTTGTAATATGATGATTTAAAAATATGAATCTTATGTATTACGAGAATTCTGCTCATTTATTTAATTTTTACAAGAATTCGTACATACTGCAAATAACTTTCGTTTTCTGATTTTTTGTGCCACAATAAAGTGCCAAGAATCATAAGTATTCCTATAGAAACTATTTGAATTGCAAAATAGTATCTAAGTATCTGACAAATTTTGTTTTTACAGAAATCTTAATATGATTATTAGAAGAACTAAAGATTTCTTTGAATCAATTGTAAATAAATCAATTGTCAATATAAGTTTTTACACTTTTAGAAAGCAAATTTATGCAAAGAGGTACAAAACAATGTTATTTTAATTTATATAAGTTATAGGTTGTCTGTGTAGATTCCACCAGATTTCTAGATGTATATTGGAGGCAAAATTTACAGTTTATAATATTTTAAGAACTACATAGTCATAAATGGAATTATAAACTAGCAGATAAATAGGTTAAACATTAAAATTGCAGTAGTATTATTGAAATTCTGATAAGTAATGCGAATAAATTTAATACCTACTGCGTGAGAGTAAAAGTGCAAGTAATAGTAACCAGTGCACGGACAAAATAAAAAATCCATGATTGGCGCAAATAGTATATTGGTATAGATATTCAATTTATGATATCGAATATTATTAAAGAGAATTTTTATGGAATGAATTTATATATTTTTTAAAGAATGTAAGTAATTATGATTTATTAATTGAATCGTTATTGCTAATATGGCATATTGTCCAAATAATATTACTTTTACCTACAAAGATGCTATAAAATTTTCAGAATTTACTACCTAATCATAATAGCAAAAAAATATTTATTAACATTTGTGTAGGCACTTCTGTGAATATAAATTTATTTAAATCTATGTAAAAGTAAATCAGACTATTTTACTTTACATGCATAATGTAAATAAAGGTATGAATGTGATTCCGAATGATTATTTTCGCCAATGTGTGAAACGAACGCAACGCAACATCATTTTTGATTAGCTTTTTGATGAAGTGCGAGAATAAGAATGTGGGAGGCAGCGCTAAACCGAGATAATCAAATTTGCAATAATAATAGCAAAAGTATTATCTGGTGGGCCATTAAAAAGTTTCAGAATGCTCCGGGGGCAACATTTACTATTTACTTACTTACATAAAACTTGCTATTTTCAGATTTATGCCCCTAAAAATGTGGAATGGTTGCCACCAACCCACCCAACAGAACGAACAATAGTACAAAAAATATACGTTAAACATCACAACATTGGTGAATTTATAAAACTTTGATAAATTTATGAAATCCTTCGTGCTGAAAGAAAAAACGCACGTAATGTGTGCTCCGAGCAGGCATCCAACACAGTGTATTTTCATGTAAGCGTTCTCGTATAATTTATGTATTACGTTTTAAACATCATCTCGTTGTTGTTGGTGGTTTTTCACTGTGGGCTAAAAATACGTGCGCGGCAAAAAGTCGTCGTCAGCCAGAACAAGAGCGGCAGGCAGCTTATTAACAAATTATATATTTTCGCTTCTTTTTTTATCATCCGCATCATGTTCGCGTTCTGTTTCAACCTAATAACGTTTCATACATCCATGTCCGGGCAAAAATATATATTAAATGTAATTTGAAATAATGCATGTTTTTAGCTTTTACTTTAATTTATTGCATAATCTATTAATTAAATAAAAAATGTTGTAATATAGGAGCGTTCGCTTTAAAGTCGTGATAAATTATGTCTGCGCTTTGTTTTCAACGTTTTTTTTTACTTTAAGCTTCCATTGTTTTTATTAAGTTTATTTTCTAACTTATTTATTTACACTGAGTGTTTTACTAATCTAAAAATGGAGGTATATTAAATAATTAACTTTAAGAATTTTTAATTATTATAAGTCATTCTTTCAGAGCAAGCTAAACATTTTTTAAAAATGTAAGTGTGCATACGAGCAAGGTAATTTAAGTTATTGCTTGGAAGATTTTCTTAGAATAGATACAAATATATCTATAGGTAAATTGCATATTTCCAAATTTGCAAACTTGTAACTAAGGCACTCTTTATGAGTTCCGAGTATAGTTAAATTGCGCTGATTTAATATTTACACCTATACATATGCAAATAAATATTTCAATTTCTTTGCGTACTATTTTATTACAGAGTTATATACTCATATAGATAAACAGGGTTGTACATGCCGTTTCTTCCCTTCCGTTTCCACCCTTCTCTCCCAATATAAAGCTTATAAGAAAACGTGGCGTTTGATTTTTACGGATTTTGATTTTATTATTTAAGATATTAACTTCATTCAAAAAGCAAAATAAATTTAAACAATCCACACAACTCGCCAGAGAGCCCTTTTTGGAATAATCCTTTTTTAATGCTTTAATTTCAATGTAAAACAAGTCGATATTGGGTGGTATTTTTTATATCGCAATTATGGCATTAAAAAATTATTTAAAAAAGCGACTCTCTAGCTAGTTGCATGGGTTATTTTACTTTATTTTGCTTTTTAAATGAAGTCAATATCTTTAATAATAAGGTCAAAATCCAAAAAAGTCGAACTGAATGTTTTTCCAATAGTCATAAATCGGCAGGTACACCCTTAATAAAGATTATTCTTTTTACCAACTGATAAACGCCCTCTAAGAGGACAGAGTGTATTTAATAATGCATTTATGTACCTAAAATATTGCAATGTGTGATATCATTAGCTAATAAGGCCAAATATGGCCATGTGTAGCTATTTTAGTCTTAGTCATATAATATTTAATGTTCTATCTCGTATCCTAATAAATTTCATATCAAATATATTCGTATACCTACTTCAATTTTCATACTAGAATTTGTCAATTTTAGCTGAAGGAAAATAGTGTTCCTGACATTGCGGGCATTATGAATTTAAAAAGGACGACCGTCCGAGAAATCATTAAATAAATTCAACGTACGGTAACATCAATTGCTCAAAGAAGAAGTAAACGCAGTTATACAAATTTAAATGATCATATATTAACAAAACTTAGTTGGCTTGAGCAGGAATGCTCATCATTAAAAATTTCTCGGAAAGGTTGAAGTGTGTTTTCATATTAATTTAAACTAGGTATGTCTATCTTATATGATTTACAACACTTATTATTCATTAAAAGATAAAATATCATAGGTCTGTCAATATTGGAATAAGAAACGAGTGTTCTGTAATACGATGATTTTGAAGAATGTCTCATCATTATATTTTTAGTAGCTTCAATAGCCGAGCAAATCTAGTCCCTAAACTACTTTATTGTGAATGCTTTATAGTTACTGTGAAATGTGTCTTATTCTTATTCTTATTCTACTTCCAAATGTGTAGCAAGACAGCGCTCGATTTATTAATCGCTTTTTTAGTCAAATAAAAGGTGGTGATTTAATGCAATAATCCCAATTATGTTTGGATAGAAATTAATATTGCTTAAAAGGGCAACGCAAATTTAAATATTTGATTTGTGCGTTGGCAATCAAATGCGTTTTCAAATAAGCGGCTTGATAAAAAAACTAATAACATTAAAATTGAGCGCCAGCTTTTCAGGCTGAAATCCAATATTTTCGCTTCGCAAAATCAATAATGACATTGTCTAACGCGTAATTAATTTCACTTTTTTGACGTAATACTTAGCTGCTTTATAAATATACAATATATAATACTCGCGTGCAACACGTTCATTGTATAAGACAAACATAAAGCGAGTACATTGCGTCTTGTTAAGAGTTTGTAAAAGCGACAGATTTAAACTCTGTTTGTACTAAAATTTTTCAGCTTGAAGAAAGATTGCAAGTGAAAGTTTCCCGAAACTTTACTTTACGCGTATATTGTTTGTTCAAATTAGCTCTTATATAGGTACATTGTCATGTATATGTCTACAATTATATTTATTTATCATTGCATCAGAGTGACAGACAATGCCGCAATAACGATTTGCGTGGGATTAAATGGAAATGATGATGTTAATGAAGCGCCCAACATAGACAATATCATGCCTGATTTTCTATTTATGAAATTGCATGGACGATACACAAAGATGCACTTAATAGTAGATATCTAGAATGTCACTCTCAGTAATGAATATTTTGCATTAGATGAATCCATTTTCTCTTGCCGTCGACTTTTCCAAGCACGTAGGAAAATCAATCAATCATTATACTGGTGTAGTCTGGAGTGTACTGGTGTCGTGCGTTTGATTTCGACATTTGAGCGAGTAAATTTTATGCTTGTCGATAAATACATGACGAACGAAAAAAGGCGTTCGCATTTGTGAATGCGAAATTGATTTTACGTCAATTTAAACTTTGTTTTCATCGATAGTGTAAATTGTACAGCCACCGATAGCAACAAAATTTTCTCTCGTTTAATTGCTGATTCAATTAAAATGGCATAAAAATAAGGGCAGAGTGTTTTTGCACAACAAATTTCGCTGAAATTGCTGTAATATTTAATTTCCGACATTAAACTTTTATGCAAAGCCAACATTTTTCATACAAAAATTATTTTTCAAACTACGCTTCTATACATTATACTAACTTTGATTGAATTTTCAATTAAACTAGGCGTCTGTTTTTTCAGCGTAAGATTACTATCCATTTTTAAAGAAACCTTCATGTGCTCATCAAATATTTATAAGACTTTGATAAACATTTCATTTATTCGATCTGCGTCAATAAAAAGAGCGGCATGACATTGAATTATTTATTCGAATTACTTATTTTTGCTTACAAATTAGCAGATTCGTAATAATCAGAAACTGTTGCGTTTGATTAATTACAGTAGACATTTGCAAAAAATACCTTGATGTGTTTAGTGGATTGCAGGGCATTGAATTTCATAGGCCTGCAACCAAAAATCCGCTTTGTTATTTACATCTAATTTCCATGTATTTCGATGTGCTGAAAGCGAAAAAATATTGGAACAAAATCTGGTTGTCAGAATCCTCCACAAAATATAAATTGAGTAACACAGCTTTTTTTCAATGTATGGTAGAACAATTTTTTTTCTTTGCCGATACGCTTTATTTTATGTTTCAATTGACTTCAATCTTGAGTATGCATTTTAGTCACGAAAACACTAAAAGTTATGAAACTCTTCAACAAGTTTTTATATAGTATCCAACCATTTTTTGAATATCTGAGTGCCTAAAGATTCAATTTCTTTTTTTTAGATGTTGTATCACAAAAGTCAATTGAGCAATTCAGTTTTTACTATTGTTACTAGTAGATTCATTGTTTCCTGGCCATTTTTATTAAATTTTAATGTAGGTTGTTATATTAAAATCCACCAACATTTTTAATACAATTTGGTACATTGCCTAAATTTGTGGAATTTTTAATCTTAGGATTTCCAAACAAACTTTAAGTCAAAAAAGTGACTCACAAACTAAAATATATTGAATGCAGTGTTATATATAATAAAAAAGGAAATGATTTGTGCTATATTTGTAGGTAATATAATAAATTTATTTTTATTTTTTTGTTTAGAATAAGTGAAACAACTCTTAACAAATTTTGGTACCGTTTCGCAAGAGCAACACTACATGTAAACTGAACTGCCAGCTAAACTCCCCGCTTCCCATTCTAAGCGTGCAGCCTCTTACCTACGTGCGGTCTTGCTGATGATTTTTTTGTACTCCCTTTGAATGCGTCAGTGATTTATGGCAGTTAGGTTAGGAGTTTGATGTCAATTAGAGTATCCCCTCCTCGTGGGAGTTGTTAGTTAATGTTAGAAAAAAAGTGTCTTTCTTGTAGGGTGATATAGCAAGAGCGCACGTGTTTGAGAGGCTGCACGCTTAGAATGGTTCGCGAGAGAAAACATTTTCAAGTAGTGTTGCTCTTGCGAAACTGTACCCAAATTTTATTTTGCGGAAATCTGTTGCTTAATAAACACTATACATCGTAAATTAATTGTTTTGCTACCTATATTTAACATCACAAAAATATTTAAGGTAATTTGAGACATTTTCCACTTCGTATCTTTGATTTTATGATTTGCAAATAAATTTTAGTAAAAAAAAACGTTTAAGTCTGATTCAGAAAAGTAAATACCTACATATATTCAAAGCAGCTTTAAATAGAAGTAAGAATGATTTTAGCTGTATTTGTGGATAATAAAAAAGTTTATTTTTATTAATTTATTCGGAATTAGCAAAACAGCTAGCTCTACAGAAAGTTTATTTTGAGGTTATGT
>JARJDW010008079.1:0-10422 GCA_030264715.1 Adinopsis sp. GC000173 | reverse complement strand
TTCGTTCCTAATTTACTTTAAATTTCAATTTTTACATGCAGCTTTTCGTTTCACTAATGAGAAAATAAAATGTTTCAAGTTTTAAACTAGGTATTTGATTATAAATGATTAAAGCTCTTGCACAAATTAGTTTAGTTTTTATTATGAAGTCAGTCGCTTTATATAATAAATAGCTGCTATTTTTAACGTTTAGTGAATAAATTTTAACTCAACCTGAAACAACACCTCAAAACAGTTATTTATTGTTCTAAACTTTTTAGCATAATTCTCTCAATGCTAATATCAAACTATTTGTTATGTTAATTAATAATATTTTTGCGTGACATAATTCAACAAAAGGAACGCAAATAGTTTCTGACTTTTTAATTGTTTTTATTATAACCAGGAATGCTTGCATGCAAAATAATTATTCGAAATATAAACTAAAAACAAATAAGGTTAAAAAATCGCAACGAAAACAATACGTTTGTTTAAACTCTTGATCCGTTATCGTCACTATATAACATGTTATTGTTTAATATGCATTTAATTCAACTTCCAAACAGCAGCCAAGTGCAATTATTAAATAGCGTCTATTAAATGGAGATAGAAGTGGTGTTTATTAAAGAGGCACTGATAGCAGCGTTATCTCTAATAGTATTATTCTCAAACGCTTTGAATAGATGTACACTACAACTACGACGACTACTACTACTCACCTTAATTACCCTGATATGATTCATGCGATGGCAAAAAATGTGATGTTTAATGTAACTCGACCGGAAGACCTGTCATCTTGTTGCATGTTCCATAATGCAATCGCAGTTGCATTTAACCCAATTTCTCGCACTTCATGCAGCAAAGATAATTAAACTTGGTTACTGTAACGAATATTGAAGGTGTGCATGTAAATCTTGGAAAAGTTCGTGCCGATTAAATGAAATTTATTCGGCGGGTTAGAGATAGCCACGTTCGCACTAAGAGTAATGCCATCCGAATTATCAAAGTTTTTTCCATTAGAAGGAGGTTTTTTTATAATGAGGGCAATGAATGAAACGCTGCCCGATAATTTTGAATCGCTTTTCCGGGGTAGTAAATGGCAACATCTTTAGCTAAATATTCCAATCACTCATTCTAAAATCTACTTAATGGCAAATTGATTTCAATCGTATTGTAAGAAGGCTATCCGCATTATTACCCATTTTCAATTTCTCAATAGTACTTGATTTATTTAATACTGTAATAAATGATACAAATTTAATAAAGAATTTTTATTAATGCAAAATTGTTTTGTTAATAATTAAAACTTTTCATCAAATGCTATTAGCAACACATGTTAACACATTAATTCATTTAAGATAGATAAAAATGTATAATAGAGAGTGATTAAGTTTAATAACTGATGAAATTTTGTAATGATTATGAAGATTGTAAAATTTGCACCATGTTAAAAGCTGGAAGGGCTCTAAGCGCATTATAGTTTGTTAGTGCAGCGAACTAAAAAAGATTTATACGTGTAATGAAAATTTACATACTATTAAAAATAATACCATTAAACTTACACAGTTTGAATGTATATCGCTATAATTATAACATTCATTAAACAAATAAAGCAGCACAAAAAAGCGGTCGAGTATCTTTGAATCGATCCAATTAATTAAAAATAATTGCGCTTGTGCTTTTATACTGTCAATTATATCTAAATTGTAAAGATAATGCAGTCGGGTGTAGGTGTATAATTTAATTAACGATAAAAATAACATTGAATTTATTAGCATTTAAGCGCGCGAGATGTGTGGAGATTCATACATATCAAATGTTTGATAGGGCAATAAAATTAACACAAATTAAATAATCATAATAATGCTATACGATAACAGTGGATGTGAATTTATATAATTTTTATTACAATTTATATTCAATTCGAAAACAATTCTAAAATTAAATATTTACATAGCAGATGCTAAATCAATATTCGATTGGATTTTCATGATTATTATGCCATATATTTCTCTATCCATATTGTTATTAATGCATTTATTTTGTTCTACACATACACATGCTGCTTCATTATAATTTATTTCATTTGGTTTTATCCACTTCGATGATGCAATAGAAATTGACAAATGAATGTGTTATAAAAATCATAAAATTTTAAATATATTTTGTCAATAAAAATATATATATTCAATCAATAATCTATTAATATAATGTTAGGTTTGGTTGCAAGCTATTTATATATTTACATTTATTAAATCAAAGAAAATTAATTGGATGAAAATTATTGATTTTTCTCGTATGATATTTAAATTTATATTAATTATTTCTTAATTTAACTCAGCGGTATTGATTTTATAATCAACGATATTGAATACACTTAATTTACTTTTAAATTTGGCGTAATAATGAAATGCATTTATGGTGGCGGCGACGGGATTATAAAATTCATACATATATATCTACGTATGTATTAAAATTGAGATGAACATGATTGCAATCGCGATTAAAATTTAACCCCAACTAAAATAGCAATTAAAATTTTACATAATATTAGTTTGAGATTGAAATACACATTAACTTGTCGACCCATTTACGTGCGCTTAATGCTCATTACCAAAAAATTCATCGATGAACATTATAATATTATTTTTTTCCTGCATCATTACATACGCTCAACATTCACCACGCATATTTTCCCAAAATTTGATTTCTACGATAATGATAATTTTATAGGGAAAATGCACATAAAATTCGCCAAAAACGTTTCTCGCATCGACTTTTGCAGTTCAATGATTTGCAGATATCGATACAAATTTGTTTAAACGGTATAAGCCAATGTAATTTGAGCTTGCATTAAAAAATGATTTACTAAATGTAAAATGTTTATATTAATACATTACGTAAATACACTCATGCTTGCTACTTATGTAAATTTCATATAAGGATAAATTATAAACTAATTTAATACGTTAAGCTGCAGTATTTTATTTATGAATAATAAATATTTTTATTTACTTTGCGTAGATAAGTATATTTTGCGTTTAGAATTTGATGAATATTTGAGATTAGGAATTAAATTTGGGCAAAAGCAAAAAAAATGTATAAAAAATGAGAAAAGATTTTATTATCGGTTAGTATAACGATATTACATGGGTTTAAAGGTAGATAATTAGTGACAACGTTCAAAGAAAACCTAGATTGGTTTTATAACTCAATATCAAATTTCTCTACACGAGCTTATTATTAAATTATACTTTATTTCATTAGCGTTGTTAATAACATTAAAAACAATGTAAGTAAGAGACAACGACCTATAAACGCAACCAACTATTTCATAGCGATTTATTGATTTACAATTAGCCGGGCAAAACAACAACAAAAAGAATATAATCATAATAATAAGAAGAAGAAATAACGAAAAGAAAAACTACGACCAAAAATATTCTATACTCGATATGAAATTGTTTCGGATGAAATGATTACAATTCCATTCCAGCCAAAAAGTGAACATTTATTGTGCAACTAAATAAATTACTACATCATAAAAATGTTACTGAAATAGTAAATTTTAAAACGTAGGAACGCGTGCTCGCTTCGTTTACAAACTCCAATTAGCATTATGTTACGTAAAATAATGATTTTATTAAGCTACTTTATTGCGTAATTAAAAATAATTGCTAAATTTAAATGACACGTAAGCATTTTCCATAAATATTTTGTTATTATGCTCTTAAATTGTTGAAAGAAACGATAAATATTTGTTGTTTATAATCATACATGTATCGTTACAGCACACATGCTGTTGCTATTATTATTGCGTACAAATATTAATTAATTAATTAATTAATTTGCAATGTGTTAAATAAAACAACAATTGTACAACATTAGATATAAGATTATATTTGTCAATTAGTTGGAAAATTGTGTAGAAATTTTTTAATTATCATCGTCTTTGCTAATATTTGAGCTAACAAAGCATTAGTTAAGTAAACATACATTTTACATTAGCTAAAAACCGCTGTATTGTTATCATAATTTAATATTAAGATGCATTTAATACTCATAAAGCAACTTCCAAGTGAAGTAATTTCTCGTACATCTTGAAATTGTTTAACATGGTAGATATCTTCCACAAACGCTACGATTGAATGAATGAATGGAAGATAATTTTATAAGTTAATTTATTTTGGAAGGATATATTATTCAGTATGAAAAGTTTTAAGTGAAAATACTTTGCGTTAATTTGGAAAATTTCCAATCGGCGTCGCTTGCACAATTTTCTGATCAATTTCCCCCCAAAAACTATTCGATAAATCAACTAACCGCCTGCATCTTATTTTTATTAATCATAAAAATGTGGCCGAAAATATACTTTATTGCCGAAAGTTATTACTATATTTACAAGAGCGTTTCCTCTCCCACCATACCACCAGCTAACATAGACGCTGAAACAATCTCGCAATGTTGTTTGTTTGTCGTGTGCGATAAAATAAAAATGTTTTGAAAACAATTTATCCAAAATGTAATTTTGATCCGTACAAGTAAGTGATTTAATATTTCCGAGTGCGAAATAAAGTGTGTGGATATGTGTGTTAGTAGCTTAATGAAATAAAACAACAATACATTACATTATTGCAACATAATAAAATTTGTCTCTTGTTGTGCGATGATAAAATCTGAGAGTTTGTTTGTACAAATTAGAAAATGAGATTTTTTCTCTTCTCTGCTGCTGCTCTTCTCATGTTATGTGTTATATAAAAGGGAAAAGTTTGATTTGAATTTGCTGGCGTAGATTATTCGTGAGCTTTATTAAATTTCAAATCAAATTTGTGATTTTTTTGCCGCCGCCACCGTCGTCGTTGCCGCTCCCTTTCTCTTCCCGTCTTTTGTGCGCTTGAAAATAACTTGGCATACATTTTCTATGCATATATGTTTTTGGATGACATATTGCTCTATGGAGAATATTCGCATAATGCAGTTTTCATATGGAACAAGTTTTTCAACAGGAGATTTAACTTTTTTTTTGCAAGAAAGAAAATCACTATTGACTTTTATTCCAAAATAACAAACTAAATCGACGATGATTTATTTAAAATAGATTAATTTATCTTTGATAGTCATTTATCATAAAAATATGAAAGTTTCACATCTCTTCCTTCAAAGATTTCACACGAACAATAAAGTATGTACTTTGCAAATTTTTCACGACATCATAATAAAAATCTTTTATCTAGAAATTTTCTACCGCAAGTTTTAAACTATTTGTAGTAGACAATAAAAATAGAGACAATTGAAGGATTTATTACTAAATAAATAGTGTCAAGAAAGTGATTGAATTGGACATTGCTATCTACAGTTTTTAATCCTAATTTTGGAGAAAATATAAGATTTTTATTGATAATTTTGACTCTATCTAGATAAAAAATTGGATAGAAATAAAATTATAAAACCATGATACACCAATGACTAACAATCACTTTTTTCGCGGTATTTTAGTATACCGCGAAATTCTTGATATATGCCTCAAAGAAAACTGAAAACTTTAATCAACATTAATTTATGTTGAGTCAACATTATTGACGTTCTATGTAGTTTATAAAATAACTGAACAGAATTGTACATAAACTTTTCAGTCTGCACATAACATTTTGGTTTGTATGTCTCTTTATAAGTGTGCTTGAACAAACATGTCTTTAAACAATTGTTTTATATCTATGTAAAAGATGGCAATGTAAATCCCCTATTTTGTACAATGCACATGACTAATATTTGCTGTTTTAGTAAATGTGTTGCAAAACAAGTTAACGAAAACCACATTTATTTGATTGAAAACTCAAGAAATAAAAAGCATATATAATATAATTTTGCGTTGCTTAAATAGAAGAAACGATTTTCATATTCAAAGCATTTTTTCGATTTCGGCGTTTAAATCATAATCAGATTCAACGCAAAAAAATAAAAGCACACAAAAAGATGTGGAAATCTCACGTCAATTTTAATAAAATAAAAACCATATTTTTATCTTCAATAAATGTAAAGTACAAAATCCAATTTTAAATATTGCTGAAAAGTTGAAAGTAAAAATATGTTTCTTCTTTCAGAGTAAATTACCGCCTACGGTATAAACAAACATATTAAATGTTTCGGCCAATTTTGGGGCATTATAATTTCGTTAACAAACATTTCGAATTGCGAATTGCAGCGATAAAAACTTGTAAACGTTGATCGTAAAACTGTTCGACATCTTGTTTTAATTGAGCCATCATCGATTTTATGCGTCATAGATAACCGAATGCGAAAAATTGCCAGAAACTTTTTAATAATTTCTCTTGCTTGCTTGCTTTTACTGCTGGATGGATGAAAACGACGTTATCATCTGCAAGTGTTTTGCCCGCATTTTAATTGTTGCTACAACAAGCTAATAAATCTTGTTCAATTTATAATTGCATTAATTCCCGTGTTCGTTGATAATTTAGTAGCAGCGATCATCCATGTTTCGAGTTGGTAAAATAGTAATTTTTTATTTAGGACGCAATTCGAGGAGAAAACTGTTGAAATTCATCTATAATACATACATTTTCGTAGAATTTATATCTTGAATGTAGTGAACATTGAAATTATAAATTATTTACGTAATATATATCGTGCAATTCCAGCTGAATACATAAAGTAAACATCAAACATGTTTACGCGTCTATAAGCTTTACTTTTCGTACAGCCTAGTTCTCCTCCTCGTATCGAGCTCCTTGTTTACAATACAGACAATTAATTTTAAATTAAATATCATTTCGAATAATGTCGATCAATCATTTCGCGTTTGTTTTGCGCCGCACCAAAAATTAGTCGGTATACCTCTCTCTTAATTAAACATCGCCGAAAAAAAACCAAAAAAAACCTCTTTGTGTTTTTCAATCCCTTGTTTGGTGGTGTTACGCACCCTAAACCGCATATTTTTTCCCCTACTAAATACAAGTTTCGCTTAGTTGTGATTTTGCGCTAAATTTCCACTCGTTATCGATATTTTAATTCGTGCCATGGAAAATAAAAGCGTATACGCTTATACATGCAATTTAGAATGTAGTTTTTTATGAAAATATTGGTAATGTTTATGTAAGATGGTCGAACTGGGCACTGTAGATCTTCACACTAAGAGGCGCTATGATTTCCCTGGGGAAACACACAACACGGTCATCGTCAAGAACAAAAATGTCGAAAAGTTTCACCTAAGTGAAAATTTTACATGGAAAATTATTAGATAAAAAGCGAAAGTTTTTAAATAACCTTCTGCATGGCACGTTTATTGCTCACATTATTATTAAAAAAATATATATGTTTCTATAGTAACAAAAATATCTAGGCAGTTACACTTTAAATATATAAAATTGATTTTTTCTTTGAACGGATTAATGTCATATTTTATTCTCTATAATTTAATTAAGCTGCGAAGAAAGAAGGCATGTAATGTGAATTAATTGCTGTACATCTTTGAAACGATGTTTAAACTATGAAAGTGTCACAAATAGACTGACAGTAAACAAACTTCAGAAGTTTCAGAAGTTGCGTCTGTGCTAACACCTTAAATCGCAATTTATTTTAATACATTTTGTTAAAATTTATAACATGCAGTACCCGAATAGAAATTTCGGCCAAAAAAGATATGAAAAATGTTTGCCGAAGGAATGTCTATGTGGCGCTTGTGGATTAAAAAAAGGTGTCTTGATATCGGCATTCTTTTTATTAGTAAAAAGTTGGTTTTACTAATATTAAATAATTAACGCTAAAATGTTATAGATATTTGAAAACGGAATACTTCTATTAAGTGGATATATAAATTTTCGTGGATTTGGTATATTGGGCTTCGTTTGTCAAATAATCAGCATTAATCTAATAATACTTTTTATATTGGGT
Source organism: Adinopsis sp. GC000173 (assembly GCA_030264715.1). Lineage (NCBI taxonomy): Eukaryota > Metazoa > Arthropoda > Insecta > Coleoptera > Staphylinidae > Adinopsis > Adinopsis sp. GC000173. The sequence goes on along the minus strand of JARJDW010008079.1, from coordinate 2,535 downwards.
GTTTGGAAGGTTTGGAATCAGTGTTTTAGCTAACTTGTAGAATAAGTTTAAAGCATCATTTTAGTCTCGCAAAGTATATGTAATACCGTATGCAATTTGGTTGCCCATTTATATTGTTTTAGTAGTTGTATTCGGTGTATTCTTTTGTTTAGAAATATTTGATGACATTTATCGTTTCTCTATTTATTTGGTAATTTACACTAGTTGGACAGGTATTTGAATTATTATATTGAATTTGAATTATTATCTTTAATTGACACTTTCTATTTAAGCAGCAATATATTTGTGTATATTCATATACATTATATCTTATTACGTTTATGAATTTGTGGACGTGGTGGAATAAATAATACTTTCAATGGAATGTTTAGTCAAGATTAAATTATTGTCATTGCTTTGACACCTCTTTAATTTTAATTCACCATTGGCGATTTTTGTGTATTACCGGATAAATTCTTGTGGCGCTTTGATTTAAATCAGAGCGTTTTTATCATTGCGATTGTTATACTTGTAAGTTTACAATTGGCAGTGGTAACAACTATAACAAGGTTCTTATCATTTAGGTCATCGATGTATTAAGATTTCTTCTAGCAGTATTGGTACCAACTCAAATGTACTATGTAGAACATGTAGCGACTTTGATCGACATCATACTTATAATTTTATTTATTGTCGGATATCGACTTGTAAGCATTGCTTAATTTAATTACAATTAGTATTATGATAAATTACCGCTGCCTTTTTGAAGGAACAAGAAGAATTAGTACTGCCGTATATAATATGGTACTTAATTAGCGTGATAATATTTTCCGTTTGGGTAATTCTAGTTAATCCATTATTGGTTGCCCTTATTCTCTTAATTTTTATAATACGTATGTTATTATTGAAACGAACATTGTGGCCTTTTAGTTAATTATTTACTTTTATTAGTTGTCCATGGTTATCTATGGCTGTGCTTTCTTTCATACTACATGAAAACTTTTAGAGGTGGATCTCGCGGTGACGATGAACACGATACGTAAGTTGTAATATAAATGATTTACTAATTGTTTAATACAACTCTTTATGATAGGTTTTCCATAACTCCTTATATTTAAGTAATTTTAATGAATAATAAATTATTGTATTTACATGAAATAAATTGTATTGTATTCTGTACATGGCAAAGATAATTGAATTTGCGTTTGCGATTATTAATGATTAATATAATAATATTAATTATATTAAATAATAATAATAATAATATATAAAAATAATCTGTTGCAAATTGAAGTTTTTCGATACATTTGATAAACATCTGGCTATCCTTTACAAATTTTGTTATGTTTGTCAAACGTAGCTTAACTCAATTTTAGTGTTACTCTTTCAATGATGTGTTTATTACTCAAAACCTGTTGCTTTCGCTGTCCATTAGGTCCAGCCGTACTTTATTCTACAACTTCTTTATTAGTGAAATGATTAATTTTATAGTTCTTATAATGATGCATATAATGGCAATATCATTCTTTATATAACAAGCCTTGTTAACCTTTGAATTGTGTTTTCAATAAGTTTAATTTTCTTCCCATTTTCGTAACAAAATACTGTTTGCTTAGTGTTGCAACATTACGATCGTTATTTTATTTCTGTTATTCGGAATGTGTCACCTGTAGTGTTCATAAGCATCAACTTACTCTTGGGTAAAATTTATACAAAAAAATCTTGCAAAGGAAAATAAACAACCTTTTACCTAGGTGTTAGAGTTCATATATGGATTTACTTCGTATCATATTATATATACGTATATACATGGAGCGAGCGTGTAACGTAAATGATTTTTGATAGGACTAGTTTCACAATATGACCAACATAAGTAATAGAAACGTGCTTCGGTTTGCCTAGCTAGAACATTCTGGCTTTTGTGGTAATTATTATACCAACTTACTATGCTAATGTCTTATTATATAATATAATTGGCGTGAAACTATTTTTGTATGAACTAAACTAAATACAGAAGGCAATATTTCATTGACATTTGGCGCATTGTTGAGCTTAGAAGTTGATCTTTTTAAATAATGATAATGTCGGTAAACGAACGATACATTTTAAAACCACTTACACGAAACGAGAGCAAAATATCTATTGGAAAGTAATTTTTGTGCAAAGTTATTTTATTTTTAATTCTACTATTAGAATTCTTTGAAAACGTTGCAGCGTCGAATGTTACTTTTTTGTTTTTAAAAACTTTAAACTGTATCTCGCATGGTAAAATGTTTGAAACTTAAGTATTAGCAATTTTCTGTTTTCTACAAAGAATGAAATGTTATTCAATTTTATTAGTTAAATACTACTTCACTCGTACTTTATTGATATTATAAAATTTAATTAGTATGAAAATAATGTCGTTGGCTGCGTTACAAATTCCTGCAACAATAACAATAAAATATACTCCCTCCGTCCGGAAATATGGTATACATTTCAACAAAAATCGTAGATTATCGTGATTATAAAAATAAATTGGCAACGGTCATTACATTGTTATAGTAAATACTCATG
>JARJDW010008074.1:0-10149 GCA_030264715.1 Adinopsis sp. GC000173 | reverse complement strand
TTAAAGAAACTGTATAAATATCACAAATACGCAAGACCTACTAAATTTATGCAAAACACTCAATATATATTAGCTCATTATAGCCAAACGAAGGGATATTTTGAAAATATGCGTCCATACAATCCTGTATCAAAAGTGGATTTATTGTTTAAAACCATTGCGATGAAAATCGGATAAGAAATAAACTCATAATTTCCAACAGGCCGTAAATGTATTTTCTTATGGGAGTTTAGCGTACGGATTCCTGAATGAGTGAACGATGAATATAAATTTGTGTGCAATACGGTCGTATCCTGGCACCGATACCAAAATAAAGGACGCATCGTGCAGTGCCACAACTATTTAGACTGGGCCCATACGCAGAATAATTGCTACTTCCTGCCTAAATGCCTCCACTGTAGCGGCCCGCATCACGTGAAGGATCGTGAAAAAGAAAAATCTCCCGCAAAGCGTACAAACTGCAGTGGAAATCATCGCGCTAATGACATCGAATGCGAGGCATTTCGTTCTCGCAAAAACTACATTGAAACCATCAAAGCAAGGCAAGCCAAGCTACGAGGAAAAAGGTACGTGCCAGCTCTGCCGCCGACCAGGAATGTGTGGAACCGTAGAGACATCCAAAGCCAGAATGAGTATCCTGCTCTTCCGAGGGACCAGACGCCGATCATCCAGCAACCACAGCAGCACACTCCACACACAGCTCAACGACACGCCAAGCACCCTCGAGGACGCATTGCAGCTTGGAAAATCCATCAGCGAGCAGATAAATATAGGTAAACTTATCCGAATGCTTAATGACTTTAATAAGGTGATCTTGCAAAGCACCAATGAACTTGAAAGAAAGCAACGTATTCTAACGTTCCTCATTACCCTAGAAAAATACGATGTATATTATACAAATATTGTTACGTACACCTCGATGTGCGTAAACATTCGAGATTGTTTAACTCGCTTGGCTATCTAATTGAGAGGATTTCTAATGTATATTGTTGATTAAGCATTAAATATGTTTATTTAATAACTAAGTTTTACAATGTTTGATATAAAAGGTTACAATCTAACTTACCAACAACATATGATTGCCAATGCGGCCGTAAGTGATTGTGACATTGTTGAAACCATGATTGCACTATAACACCATCAACAGTTTACCCCTACGTTATGTTTAATGTATAGTAGTTGTGTAACTAACGGTTAACTCTTATTGCCCCGATGTATGATTCGCGTCCCCTTAAATAGTATTAAGATTCTTATAATCACGTATGCTGTGGTGTTATCATAAATAGTGCGTTTGTTTTTCATCGTCCATCAACAATCATGACCTTCAATAACACAAACTAGATACCTTACGAAATAGCGGCCACTAGCCTTATTCGTAACATTATGTTCTTGGAATTGTGGAAAGAGGCTGGCACACAAAATGTGCGAGCTCATAAATTTCATTTACACATTCAAAATCGATGTAATATGCATCAACGAAACGGGCATCGCCCCAGCAACCAACCTCAAACAGCTGCGCATCGCGGGTTTCAGCTTCTTTCACATTGTCAATAGCAGAAGCAGCGGGAGGTTGGCATATATGTCAGGGACAAACAAATTTAAAAACCGACCCCCTGTAACAATCGAAAACCTCGACGATTCAATCAATTCTTTGACTAGAATCATACAAGACGCGTCTAATCTTGCAATACCGCTTATAACTATTGATACAGACAAAAACGCGAAAATTCCGTTTGCTTACAATGGTAAGATCAAAACGGCGGTCTCTTTGCGCAACAAAGTGCTTACGCTTGCTGGTAGATGATTAATTTTTATTGAATTGGAGGTTAACTCTGAACTTTGAATAATGCATATTTACTTATTTATTTATTATTTATGTAGGTATGTATTATTTTAGATGATAAGTGCTCCGTGTGGTGTGTGGTGGAAATCATCTCGTTCGAAATAGCAACAAAAAACTATTCAACACACACAATGAATATAGCGACTGGCAGCAGAACAACAGCAGTGGTGGAAGAAGCATCGCGACTTCAAGTGAAATTATAGTTTTATGCAAAAGGTAATTTTGCGTAATTCATTTGAATGGGATAATATTGGCTGATTTGCGATTACCACCACCCTCTACGCTAAGATATTTGCCCCTAATAACATTCGTTATTTTCAACGTACTTGCAACGTACTTACATCATCAATCAAGTTTATATATAAAAGTTTCGATGTACTTTAAGCGAATATCACAGATCGCAGAAGGGGCAGTCTGATTTGCCAGAGGGCTGATTCCATCCATAACCTAACCGATTTCTTAATTTGGGGGGCTGCTGCTTGGTGGCGATTTCGCCTTCTTTGCCCCGCCCGCGCAACAACAATGAAAGAATTCAAATGTTTAATTGGTCAAATAAATACATAAATACTCTTTCACAACACGTGTCTCTCTCATTCATTCACTCCTCCTGAATCACCATTAAAATCCAATGCCAATTTGGGTTTACCGTCTACGCTCCGATATGTTTGCGAATATGTCACGAAATGTGTTCAAACTTTGCAAATTGGTATCGGATTTGTTGTTAACTTTGCACAGTTTGAACAACACATTTCATGACGCATGTTGGACCAATCGAATGTGGTTATTAGGTGTACGTCGGATCGTAAATGCTAAGTCCAATTTGGCATATTGGCATTGCAGTGTTTGACACTCAGTAACTTGCAGTAAACCTCTACTTGCCTTGTTGGTGTAGTGAGAGATTATTTGTTTTTTTTTTTTGTTTGATGAAAATTATATGTTACCCCTGATAGGATAGGCAAACAACATTGCAATCCATTCGTTCTAATTCCGATTGAATTTATGCCGGTATAACGTATGTCGGCTTGCAATTCACACAATATTTGAATTCGACCCATTTTCAACGATATTTTTATTGTTGTTGTATTCCGTTTACCTTATGCATCGTTCAGGTGAAAATGAATGAGTTAAACGATCGTTCGAGCGCTGAACGAGGAGATTGGAGGAGATTAAATGTGTTTAAAGAAAAATGCAGACAGAGGCATTCGACTTACGTCGGTATGCGAATCAGTTCAAATCAAAATTGCAAAATTAGGACATTTGTAACTCTTTCGCTTTTTTTCAGTTGGTGTTCGTGACAATGTTGGTGCCATTGAAATTATGCACGTACACAAATATGGCCGGCAACGAAGTCAATTTTCACTCATTCCAACAAGACTGGCGAGCAATCCAAGAAGATTTATCACTTTTTGTCGTATGCAGTCGTCGTGTGTTAATTAGCTAAGACTGGTCATGGAAATAAAGCGAGAAGGCAGCGTTTTAACAGCAACAATAATAAGCGCAGAATGTAAGTGTGTGTTCAATGAAATATCTGCATTATTACTAATAATAATAATAGATTGTGTTGCTAGTGTGTGAAAGTATCGCGCCATCGAGAGCCGCCGAATCAGCGACAAAGCAGCCATGTGTGTTTGTGTTGCTTAAGGACGCATATGAATATGATAACCGACCGCTGCTGAAGCATAAGCTTTGGCAAAATACGCGAGATATCTCGTACAAAGAACAAATTAGCGCGTTAAATCAACGCATCTGCACGGAAGTAAGTTTAGTCGAAAAACGCAAGTGGCAATCAAGTCTCAGTAACCTAAGCCAGAGCAGCGGGAAAATCTGGAGTCTATGTAAGAATTTCAAAAACACACGTGCAGCTGCCCGACTTAATCAACAATCAGACAAACAAACACGACGCTGATAAAACAAACATCTTCGCAAAAGATTTCGAAACTGTATATAGTAAACACAAAAACGCGACCCCCAACGCGACGAATCAAGACATCTATGTCAAGCATGCATCAATCATGCATATTCTAAAAAACAGCGAGCCGACCGACGCCTTACAAACAAACATCGAAGACGTAGCAAACATCATTCGGAATTTTAAAAACAAGACAGCTCCCGAGATAGATAACATTAGTAACATAATAATCAAAAATCTCCCCAAATCCGCGCTTACAATGCCAGTGGAGATTTACAACGCATGCCTAAAACACGATACGTTCCCCGAGATGTGGAAACATGCCATCATCGTACCCATTCCCAAGCAAAATAAATCACTTAACTATGCATTTAAACAAGAACAAAGTACTAATCGGTCAGCAAATGGGTTTCCGGCCCAAACTGAGCACCGTCCATCAACTTGTAAACGTTAATTATAAACTAATAAGCAGCTTCAACTGCAAAGAACGTCCCACGATGGTCACGCTAGACCTAGAAAAAGCGTTTGACATAGTCTGGTTTGAAGATTTAATAGTTAAACTACATCGCGTAAAACTCAACAATAATCTACTCAAAATTATTACCTGCTTTGTCGAAAACCGAAAATACAGCGTCCGCGTTAACACCGCGCTACATTTACAACGGCGTACCTCCAGGGTCCATCATCGGCCTAACGCTGTTTAACTTATATATAAATGACTTTCCAGCAACAAACGACATAGAACTATACTTATAAAATCGATTAGAGCAGTGAGACAATGTTGGTTAAGAATAAGTATAATGTACCTTGATTGTTTATTGTTTGTTAATTTGTGTATTTTAAGGAATATACCTGGCTTATAGAAAAAAACAACCAAGCATATTGCAAAGCTTGCAATAAAACGTTAACGAATAATAAATTTCATATAAATAGACACAGTGAACAAAATATACGTAAGAGAAACATAATAAAAGCACACGATACAAAATTGCCAGACGTAGTGAAGAATATACCTCAACAAAAAAACGAACGAGATTCCTGCATTGCAGAAATTAAATGCATTGCATTTTTAGCGGATCATAATTTACCATTTTCTATAATGGACCATTTTTCAAAATTTTTGCAAAATATTTGCTCTGATTCGAAAATTGCAAAAAATTTGAAATTGAGCAAAACTAAAACTACTAATATAGTAAAAAATAAGATGGCACGATATTGCTAATTACAAATTGCAGAAGATCTAAAACAAAATTTATTTTCGTTAATTATTGATGAGGCCACAGATTTAACGAAAAAAAAAGCGTTAGCTATTTTAGTAAGATATTATGATCAAAAAACAAAAAAGTAAGCGATAAAAACATTGCAATGGTTGAGTTAGAAAATTGCAACGCAGGGGGAATTTATTCAGCAATCATTAAATCACCTAAATATACCTCCATCAATCGTGAAAGCGGTTTCTTTGTGTATCGTTGAGGTTCACCTCTATCTGGGGAAAACCACAGGCTAAGTCAAACGTCGAAAAATACTGATTTTTGGCTAATTTATCGATCTCTGTGATATTAGGGATGGGATAACGTTCATCAATAGTTCGCCCGTTCAGCTTCCTAAAATCAATTACTATTCGCCATATTTTGTTACCGTTTGCATCATCTTTCTTTGGCACCACCCAAATTGGGGTTGACCAAGGTGACTGCGATGGTCTTATGCTATTTTGGCTAAGCATGTTATTAATTTGTCTTTGCACCTTGGATTTCTGGATGAATGGACATCGGTAAGATTTTGTAAAAATCGGGGTAACACCTGTTAATTTTATATTGTTTTATTCCATTTGTGAATATTAATTTTTTACCGTCCGTATGGAAAATATCGGAATATTGTTTTAGTAAGCTAGTTAATTTTGATTTTTCTTCTTCATTGCAGTGCTCTAGGAATAATTTTGAAGTGTCGAATCTAAATTTTTCAAAATTCACACCATTGAGGTTAGGAAAATCCAAAATATGAAAATTTTCTTGCCCGATTACTTCAAAAGAATTTGGTATTTCGATTTCAACTTCTTTCGGCGTTGGATTACTCACTAATCCGTGTGCTTGAATATCGTGTACTTCTATTAAACTCTCCGGTATATTTGACTTTGTAAAGTTTTGCTCAGGTAAAAGGGCTAAACCATTTTTTACGCTAGCATTATTAATGGTTATTTGCCTGTCCGAATTTGGCTTTAGTTGTATGCAATTGTTGTAATCCTTCACCCTTTTATATTCAAAATTTATTGTAGTATTTGGAAGAATTAACTGTTTTGCTGCGAGAACAATGGTTGCTTTTAATAATTCTAAATTATCAATGCTGATTAAGCAATCAAAAAATTTATGGAAGTAGAACAGATGTAATTTAAAAGGAAAATTTGGTTTCTCTCGGGTTGCCCCGTGAGCTGTAGATATGACGAATGAATTTACATTTATTACATTCTTAAAATATTTATTCTGTATTTGGATTTATAAGTTTGAAAAAGGTAATAAAATGAATGGTAATTTGGAAGAATAGTTGTTGTCGATATTCAATAATTCTATGTAATTATCTCGTCCGAGGCTGTTTCGCAAAAACCGTCTTCGTTACCTTCATCAACAGGCTCGAACTCGTAATTTTGTTCATAACTACGGCTTTCATCAATTTGAGGCATATCATCCTCAAAGTTTTGTATTTCATTAAACTTATTAGTTTGGAATGTATTTCTGCTTGAAATACTCATAGACGTCGGCTTATACTGTGTGTTTGGTCTATTTTGATACTGCCTGTTTGGTATAAATTGTCCATTTTGTGCGAATGGTTGCAAAAATGGTTGATTTGGTACAAATTATTTATTTTGTGTGAATAGTTGCGAAAATGGTTGATTTAATCTAGAATAACCATTTTCTTGAATTCTGTTTGAAAACATTTGTTGAATTTGCTGTTTAGGTGCGTAATTGTTTTTAAAGTTTTGGTTCGGTATTTGCTGAGCAGTCTCTCTTGGTTTTATATCGGTGACATTAAAATCGTTTGTAAGAATGTACAACGCGTCATTGAGTGTAGGAGGATTCCTAGTACTCAAATAATCGCTCAACGGATTGTTTAGAGTTTTAATAAGTATTCTTAAACCCACATCGTTAGTAAATTTCATCAATGCCTGCTTTTCAGCTGCATTTCCTATGTGGGTTGAGATAAAACTCACTTGTAAGTTTATATAATTTTCTATTTTTGTAAAAAATTCCACTAGTGTTAATCCCAACTGTTTAATGTTACAAAGCTCAATCATTAGTGTTTGTAAGTCACGTTTATCAGCATAGGACGTGAGTAATGCATCTTTCAGGTCGTTCCATAATGGTTGCATCCATTGAGAAAGAAGGGAGGCTACCCATTTTTAATTTTTTAATTCGAGGCTTATCGTCATCCGCGAAAGCGCAAATTTTTCGAAACGCGCTGTCATTTGTGCACCAGAGAGGCCTTAAATGTCACTCGATAACTTTTGATGGCAGCAATGTGCAGAATATTGGGGGCAAATTTTGATGCTGCGGATGCAAAGCATTTTAAACCTTTTATCAGGCATCCGAATACCTCCGAAAAGGTATATATGTTATAGTTGCTGCTGTTGCTATATGAATAATATTTAACATTGCTATTATTTTAAGTTTTTATCATGTGGGATGCCGCCTGTCACATGGTAAAACAAATTTTAAAACACATTTGGGGAAAAGAAAATTATGTCCTGCAATAACGAGTCCATTAAATAAATGGGAGTGCGTCGAACACCTATGAACATTTCAGTTAAACAATAAATTGATGAGGCGGCACGTCAATTTTAAAAATAAAAAGATAAATTTTGAATATAATAAATAAACATTTGTTGTATTTTTAATAAGTGAGACAGTGAAAATTACACTTTATTATTGTGACAAGTTAACAATAAGGATGAGAAAGTAAAAAATTGAAACAAATATGTTGTTTCATAGTAACTGTTGAAGAAGAAACTCATTAGAATATTATCAAAGTATGTATAACACATATTTTATGAAACAATAACATTTTAATCGATCAAAAGGCAGATGAATTGTTGTAATAACAACAAATTAATTTAAAGCAAGTAATAATAACAATAAAAAAATGTGTGTTAAATTTCCAACACACGTCAAATAAAAATGTCGAAGAAAATTACTCAACTTTTTACGATTTATTGTTATGGTTTAGTCTTCTCAGCTGTTTGTTTGTTTGTTAATTCTTTTCAGTTTCTTATGTCGGGTTTTTTCGCTGTTTGAAAAATTGGTTAGGCGGTTAGAGTGGGTAGTAGGCGCGCGTTGCACAATTTGTCGTACAAATAATGCGCCATTAAAAAATATATTCGGCCGCTCTCTATATATTATTGCATAAATCAACAGCGCTGTGCACGATGTTGGGGCATCGTTATTAATGCATGTCATGGGGACATAGTTTACATAGGGTAAACTATACGATAAAACAATAATAATAATAATAATAAATTTATTAACAGCCGAGCCTTTTTTTACATAGATATAATAATTAATTCAATTAACATATAACAACTAATAAAATAATTTAAAAAAACGAAACAAATTATAAATAACAAATAATGTAAATAGACGAAACAAATTATAAATAACAAATAATGTAAATAGACGAAACAAATTATAAATAATAACTAACGAATTTCAAATTTCCTAATTTTGGATCTTCACTTTTAATTTCTGGACTAAGCACCTATTAGACAAATGGAATATATCCAATTCTTTTTCTTGGTTCCAAAAACGCATCATTCTATTTAGAGAGCTATTCATTAAATAATTTGATGGAACAGTTCTTATAATAAAAGTTTCTCTATTTCTGGTATGCCTACTAGCTACTTGGTATTCTATATGTAGGTACGTAATACTGATTTCGCCATCAATTATTTTTTAAATAAATAACATATCAGCAATTCTCTCCTTTCCGCAAGATTATAACGATTTGGAATGAAAGATATTGATTTATTAGCTAAAAATATTAAAAATTTATTTTGAATTTTTTCAATTTTATTTATAGATCGGAAATATGCAGTTGACCAAATAACTGACGCGTATTCAAGTAAAGATCGACAATTAGAATTAAAAATCATTAACAGGCAATTAGGGTTAAACAATTTACCACAGTTTCTTTTTATGCATCCCAACACTCTGTAACTTTTATTGACAATGAAATTTATATGCGCCGAAAAATTTAATTTTATATCTACTAGAACACCTAGATCTTTTATACCTTCACGTCTTTTTATTACGCGGTTGTTTATTGAGTAATCGTAGGTGATTATACTACTACTATTTTTTCTTGAAAAAGTGATTACATTACACTTGTCAGTATTAAGGTACATACCATTTCTTTCGCACCATTTATATGCATGTTTATAATATCTTTTTGTATTAATGAGGCATCATTAATAGCTTTTATTGGATAAAAAAATTTACAATCATCTGCAAAAAGAATACATTCACAATGTTCAAAGGCTCTAGGCAAATTTAATATATCAGGTGCTTGAATAAGTTCTTACTGTTTTTTGGTGAAAATTGAAGCTTTATTTAAAATGAGTGCGTTAGGACATATCATTCAAAGTACCGTCCATCACTAGACAGTACTTTTGCCCATCTTTCTGGAGGCATTGGAATTTCACGTTGGCAAAAGGACACCTATTTCGTAGCAATCTCCAAATTGACCTATTTTTTGGCATTTTCGTAAGAATGGAAGTGCTGCTCAGCCAAGCCATGTGCCATCGATCGGAACAAGTGGTAATCCGAAGCGGAAATGTGTGGTGAATACAGCGGGGATAGGACTTTTAATTTAAGCCTTACCAAAAATATCTCTATCGGTTGTGCAACGTGTGGCCGAACGTTATCATCTTGAAAAATCACTTTATTGTGTCTCTGCTGGTATAGCGACCATTTTTTTCTTAATACTCGGCTCAAACGCATCAATTGTAGCCGATAGTGAGCTCCTGTAATGGTATTATTCTGTTTGAGTAGTTCATAATAAACTACCCTTAACTGATACCACCACATGCAAAGCAGAAGATATTTGGCTTTCCGACGATGTTGCTGGATGACCGGGCGGACCCCACCATCCTTTACGCGCAGGTTTATCGTACTGTTTTCATTTTTCATCGTCATTTACGATACGATGCAAAAAACATTTCCTTTTCTGCCGCTGAAGCAGCTGTACACACTTGATAAGACGCCGTTCGACGTCTCTCGGCTTCAACTGGTACGGCACTCAATATCTTTGCTTTCGTATCATGGCTAAAGCTTTCAAACGGTTTAAAACAGTAGATTGGTCAAGTACTAATGCTTCTGAAAGTTGAGCTAGCGTTTGACATGAATTTTTGTGG
>JARJDW010008065.1:0-16054 GCA_030264715.1 Adinopsis sp. GC000173 | reverse complement strand
TTGGATAAATATTGTATCAAAAAAGTTTTAAGTGTTTGAAATGTTTCTCTTTTATTTTATATTTTTTTAATAAACTTGTTGATATTACACTACGTTTCTGAATTCTAAAATATAACAGTATTCTAGTAAAACTTCAAATTTTCAGTATCAAAAACGACTAGAAAATCCTTCGAAAAATGTAAACAAATGTGATCACTATTTAAAATGATTGAAGTAATTTAGTACATTTTTATATTTTTATCCGGCCAATTAAGCATAACACTGAAAAATTTAAATAAGCGGCGATAAAAGTGCAAAATTTTTATCAAAAAGAATTTGAAACAGTTGAAAGCTTTTTCTTTTATTTTGCCACAACTACGTTTGTTTGTCCCTGCTTGTGTGTGCATGTATGATCAAGATTTTACAATCGGTTTTAAATCATAGACATAGCATTTGTAATAATTTTCATAAATTATTTATTTTTTTGAACCTTATCTCTAATATTGTAAGTAATTACCTCGAATTTAAGCGAATATCACATACCAGGTGTAAATGGTTACAAATTTTTAAAATTTAGTTTTTTAAAATGGGGGGTTTCCAAATCCTAATTTATCACAAGGCAGGAAAGGCATTTGGTCGAGACCTGTTAAGCATACCAAAAATGCTATATATACTAAATCGGGCCTTAGACGCGCAATAGAAATTAAATTTTCTTATATAGGTTCTTAAAATTTATAGTGTAAAAGGGCCCGTAGCTCTTAGTTTTCCCAGGCCCATGAAGATCTAAAGTATTCCTTTGGAGATGCACTAAAACTGTAGTTGACCATCGGTAGACCAAGGTAGATACTTTCAAACACAAAGTGGATATCACCATTAAAACCATTACAAAAGAAAATATTGTCCTACGTGTTCATCGAATTTTTAGTCAAGCAATAGTCTTCAAAATAAAGGAGGGTTGCAAACTTATTGAACATGCGGTATAAATATAATATTTCCACTCGTTTTATTCATCAAAACACTGCAAAATTCTAAGAAAAAAACTATAACAGTCTAAAATAGACTAATCAAAAAAATATATTTGGGCGAAGTCTTTCTAAAATTTGTTATTTTTTTGTGGAATATTTATTTTTCTATATCCAATTTTAGATTTAGTGTAAACATTTTAACCAATTAAAATAATTTTCTCTATTAATTTGTTTTTCCAGAATTGCTTCCTGTCTTTTTATTATCTACATTAGGCTTAATATAATAAGTTAATATTTAATATAAATCAAATAGTTTTCTAGTAATTCTCTGAAATTTTTAGTTCAAAAATCTAGCTTTTAAATCGTTGCTCATGCGACCAAATGAACTAGCAAATTGTGTATTTTTGGTGGCATCTTAAACACGAATACCAAAAACGTTCTTTAAATATATGTTGTGCATGTTTCTCAACATAATTCAGTAAAAGTTTTTCTATTTTTATTAAAACTATTATAGAGTAAATTCACTCACAAACTTTTTTAATTAACGAATATTTTAGCATTTTCATGCGAGTTTTAGCGAATAAGCTGATTTCCAAGCTTAGAGATTTCGGCTTGGTCGCTTTCATATGGATATGAGTGAATTGCTCGTCTAGCTTTGTTCCGATGTTAATTGACGCACATTTTTAATTCCGCTTACAAATTTCATTCTCGGTAAGCGCTCATAAAATATTTGCGATCAATCGCTTCATGCGAAGACTGCCAGAAATAAACATTCGAGCGATCGTGACTCAGAAAATCCGCATCCTCTCTCCCGGAAAAATGATACCGGCATGCGAGGCGACAGAAAGCAATTTCGCGCCCATCCAGCGGGAATTCCATTCGCGCCAACATTTTGCTATTTTTTCCCTCCCGAATACAATTAGCAGTAGTGCAACAACGGTGCGATAAACAATGCGGAATAATCATTTCCCATACGTTCTATGTATGCGTTTTTTCTCTCTTTCCCCGTCCCGCCCCGCCCGCCGATATTTATCTCGGTCAAGCACGACACTTAAATTATTAAATAAACAACAACAACGCCAACTTGTTACCAAGGCATCAAAATCCAAACACTTGCGCTCTTTACGTACGTATACTACTACATGAACATGTTACATGTTGAATTTCTCGTACAACAACGTAAATATTGAAATCGATTCGCGTGATTCCACTCACACAATCGCCGCAAACGTGTGTATACGAGTTTTGCGTATCGTATTCGTTCGATTATTGAAATAAGTGTGACGGTGCACACACGCCGGCCGACCGTTTCCAGCTATGTATGTAATACGTATTGAATGAAATGTTGCTTGGCACGCAGCTTTTTCTATTTCGAAATAAAAGGTGATTTTTAATCAAAGCTGCAAAAATGATTTCTAAAACGATGTCCATATTAAAGTAATAAAAATCATATTTTTAAAGCAAAATTTAATCTACCAAGTTTTTAAGTAAATCTTTTTATAATCATAATATTTATTGTGTCCGTCCCCATTGTATTCAGACAACAAATAGATATATTTTATTAAATGAAATAAAAAGACAGTAGGGTCGATATTCTTTCCACTACTAATATAAGTAACTAATTTTTTTAGACTGCAGTTTTTCACAATTGTCAGAGGACAATTTATATTTAAATTTTTTGTAATATATATTAATTACAGTAGATATTTCTACCCTCCTCCCTGTAATTGTATTCTTTTCAAGCTGGATTAACCCCATAGGATAAAAATGAAAGCAAAAGTGTAGTATTTTTAAACTTTCAATTGCAAAGGTTTCTTTAAAAACTAATTTGTAGAATTTGCTTCATTTCTTTAAATAAAAAACAAATTATTATCATTTTTTATGTACCCTGTTTTAAGATGATTAAAGAAAATGTTAAGGTAGAGGAGTAGACAATTAGTAATGCCAAAAACTTAAGAACATGTCTTCAATTTATGTACGGATATTCACCTTACCTTCAGCGGTTGTTTACATTTACCTTCTGTCAACTTCCAAAAACTGAAAACGAAACTTTAACCTGCAGGTATTGTTGTTTACAAAAAAAAAGATTAATATCTACTTCTGCCTGACTGTCCATATGTGCTCTCTTCTTCCCTACTAAATTTAAAGAAAAATCAAGTATTAAGAAAATTTTCTTTAACAACTTGTAATTTAATAGCTCTCAAATTAAAGGGTCGCGACACCTACAAAACAGGTAATAAAATAGGTTTAAACTAGATACTTCTAAACTTAAATAAGTACATCCTGTAGAAACATTTTCTTTGTGCGTCATTTGAAGAAAAGTATGTAAATCTGAAAAACTGAAATACTCTATTCTACAATTTATAAGCTATTTTAACACAGCAAATTTACATATATTATATAATAGTATTTAATAAATAAGTATTATTTATAAATATAGTGTTGTTGAAAAATCAATGCAAATTATATGATCCGCATAAAATAAGTAATAAAAAACAAGTTGTTGGTGTCTTGGTTGGTAATGTGTAGTAGTCGGTCGATACGTATAGAATATTGTTGTTTGCACAACTCAATTATACGAGTTTCGTATGCGCCATTCACCCGGAACCCAATAAGATAGATTGTTGTTTAGAAATTACCTAATCCTTCGATGCTTAATTGTCTTCCTGCAACTCATATTAATTCACGATCCATTTTATCTGATCCTCAAATCAGCCCGCGCGCACCATGTGCATTATTACACGCCACATCGTACCTTTCTCAAATATCTTCCAATTACCAAATGACGATTGCGATTTGAACGTATACGAAAACAACTTTCACGCATTTCATAAACAATCCGGCTGGGTTTGATTTATGGCGTTTTCGACGAAATTCTAGAGCTGACAGGGCGGAGATCGCACAATTTGATTCCTTTTTTCTTCTATTTCTAGTTTCGCCAACTTTCCTCTTGTACAATTAATTGATGGAATTGAAAAAAGTACAATAGGTATACTGTTACTTATTTCACTTCTTATCTATTCAATTAATTTTTTTAGGCATTTCAACATAATTTAAGCATCAAGAAACCAAAATGTATATTTATTAGCTAAGAAATGTTTAACCATTTAAATCATTTTTTTTAGGTTTTAGGATTTGTTTTCAATTTTTAGAAAATAAATTTTAAAATTTAATAAAATAATATTCTTTATGAAGTATATATTTCTTCCCTCACAAAATTATACTTGTTTTTTCTTGAAATTTTTCGTTTGAAGCATATTGAAATAAGTATGGATGATTTTTCGATAATTAAAGTCTGTTATAAAACATTCATCACGAGCGATATCAAATTCAGAATATTTTTAAAATTAAAATGGAATAGAAATTGTAACAACTTTAGTTTATTTTATAAAATGTGTTACAAAATTATAAAATATTCATCAAAAGTAACTAATCTTTTCATTATCTTTAAATTTTTACCCAACATGCGAAAAGATATTTGTTGCAGTAATTTTTCTTAAAATTTTATATCGATTACAGTTTATTTAAAAAAAATAAGAATAAAACTGACTCTTATTATGAAAGTAGCCACTTAAAAAATTTGCAGAAGGGAGTAAATCTTTAATTTAAAAACCACAACATAATTTCAATTTTTATTTTTTAAGCTTTTATCAAAAATTTAGATATAATTTTTGAAAATCTGATAAAAAAAATATATATTTTTGTTTAGGCAATTTATAGAATTTGTATACAATAAGCATTTTCTGATTATTCATTTCTCATATTAAATTTAGAATTGTTTCAACGAAATTTCAAATATAATTTTTCAGCTTTTGTGTGTCTACAATACATGACAAATATTTAAAGATTCATCTAACTAAAATTTTAAATTATGTTAAAAAGTGTTAAGCTAGGTTTCTAGTTTTGCTACTTTAAGAAAATGACTTAAAATTAAAATAATATTGTTCCATACAGTAATATTTAACCTAATTACGCGAAAACAGGTTCCAGTATGACAGAACAGTTCTACCTAAAAATATCATAAATACTTTTTTCGGCAAACAGATAACATTAACCGTAACAGCGCCTTTCTGCAGGTGCACATAACGCGCACGTAGCACGATGATATAAAACAAGATTTCGATCGGCGGCCGAAAAAGCGCGTAACACCAAGTACCCAATAAAATGCGCGATATTCGGACGCGAAGAGCGACGTAAGCGCGCGCGCGCTCACGCTCACTTATTGCTTACTTAATACGGAACGCTTCGCGTACGTCGTCGCAACAAATTATCTTGTCAGCGCCGACAACAAAAACGTTCGTATATACGCGATTGTCGTTTCATTCGTTCATTCGTTCGTTCAATGCACGAAACGAAAAAAATAAATACATATAGCGTATAAGGCCACCCGGCAAGTAGCTCACTTAGCCTTGAGCACACTTCGATTACTCAATGTACAGAGTGGAACGAAAATCGGACAATTGCACTTTATTGTGAGGGTCGAATTTCAGAGGGTAATTCACTTTGAATTCAATAATCATAGAAGAAGTACTTAGACTTTGCTTAGCTACTTGATAGTAGATTAAAATTATTCGATATGTGCATATTTTGTCTTTAAAAGTAACAAATATATCACTATCGATCATGGGAACAAATTTGTTCCTTGATCATAAGATGCGATAATTGTTATTTTATTATTTTACGAAATTTTCAAATAATAGAAAAAATTAAATTATCTAAAGCCTAATGTGTTCATTATTTTTGGAAAATTCTTTGAGAACTGTTAAGACCTACACCAAAAACACCAATTAGCTTTCATTTTCTTACCCAAAAATTTGAAAAAATATNTATTATTTTACGAAATTTGCAAATAATAGAAAAAAATAAATTATCTAAAGCCTAATGTGTTCATTATTTTTGGAAAATTCTTTGAGAACTGTTAAGACCTACACCAAAAACACCAATTAGTTTTCATTTTCTTACCCAAAAATTTGAAAAAATATATTTTGAAATTATATTTCTTCAATTTAATTTTTTACCCAACGAAGTAATACCAATTTGCATCTTTGTTAATGTTATTCGACAAATGTCAAATTAAGGAAATGGTACCTATAATGGGCCAGCATGAAATAAAATAATATACTTAAGCTTTTGTTGCAATCTATAAGTTTTATTACAACTAGGGATGTAACCTTGGGATCTTAAATGTACCTAAGTACTTACATCAAACTTAGTTAAGCTTATAGATTACGATAGGAGCTTAATTCTGCAATTTTATTTCAATCTGATCTATTATAGGTATGTTTACCTTATTTCCTATTTTTGTTTTTATCAAATTGCTAACTTCAAACGTTGCGTTTGAATCGAGCGCGGCAAGTACTGCTGGCATTGCAAGTGCGTAGCGCCTTTCAACCTACGTTATAACAAAATGAAATCATTTCGTGCTAAATGGTGGATTTTGCCTCACCATGTAGACGTCGTTTTCTAAGCAACATATGTCACGTACTTACCGTACAAACGAGTATCAACTCGAAGACGTCGAGTGCGCGCGATAGTTGAGAAAAAAGCGATGCAGGCAGGCAGCGGCACGGCGGCAGGCAGGTTGATTCTCCTCTTTCTGTCGCAGCAGCAAACTCCTTGACGCACGATTAAATATTATTATTCCAGTTTTTCTGCGAGCAGCGCTGAAAACATCGATAAATTAGATTTGTGTCTCAATGTATTAGAAATTGCGTTGAATTAACTTATTATTTAGATTGAAATGGAATACACAATTTCAATGAAAATCAATTAAGTGTTTTTTCTCTCCTTCATCTTGCGTTTTGCTGCGGCATTTTGCAATTCTGTTTATAACTGGATAGTGATTTTCTCACGTTTCGGAATGATTGAATAATTATTTAATGGAATGAAATATTTAATGGTTAATACATTAATTAAAAAAATCATGCATAAGTGGATAATTTCTTACTTTATACACGACGGCAAAATATTCTAGTTTCATGAATATAACCTTCGCTTAATAAATTTCGTTCTCATCACTTGGACTATAAAACATGAAATGAATAGCAGTTTGATTCTATTTTAATACTGTGTATTTTGTAAGCTAGTAACAAAATGTTGTTCAAAAATATCCAGAAAGAACACAAAAAGAAATTTTGTTCTCAATTTGTAAAGTTTTTATAGAACTGCAACAAAAGTCAACAAACAACTTAAATTCTTATCAAAAAATAACTCAGTCTATACTAAATTGCTAATTTTTTGCGAGCTGAGAAGACAAAACATATCTGTTAAAAAATCTAAATGCCAGGTTTTATAAAACATTAAAAAATCTCCTCCAATTAGTTAGATATTGACAGATAATTTAACTAAAGTTAGACAGATAGGTTCAGATGAGTAGACAAATGTAATAAAAAATTGAAATATTTTTAATTAAGTTCATCTATTATTCAATTTATAAATTTATTAAAAAGTTTTGGTCATAAAAATCGATTATTTTGTTAAGCACTTAATACACCCAGAAATGAAGTCTAGGAACATTGTCGAGTTCCACTTATAATACATATACTGTTCCTAAAGTCTGTATAAAGTCTTTTACAGACTCAACACTATAGATTTAAAATGTAAGTTCTTGGTGTGAATAAATGTCAGAAATTAAAAGAATATTCTCGTTTACAAATTAAAAATTAATTTTATATAGAATATTAAGACATTACAAATCTCTTGAAAATATCCATAAGTCAATAAAACATTTATATTTATTACTATGTATATTTCTAAAAATCCTTAAAAATTGTAAAAATTGGTGCCCTGTTGAGCAATATTGGTATTATATTACAAATGGGAAATGATGTAATACTTTTATATCATGAAACATTCCAACATATCCAAAATATTAATCTGAAACTTGTTGAGGACACGCTTTTTCTACGATATTGTTATCAAGAATGTGTTACGTTTAAAACCTTTTGTAATTCTTATTTAATATTGGCAGGTGTAATTTATTGCTCTTTAAAATCCACTGAACACTGTTCATTTGAAAATTGCAACTTTTTTTATATCTCATTCTATATAACATCATACCTTGTTTACCTTTACTACATTAATAGAAAATTCCAATTGAAATCCCTGCAAAACGTTTTCAATGACAGGTATCTTAGATTATAATAAAATTTCCAAGACTTTCTTATTACATATTTCTATCTATATTCTTATGCTTTAAGTTTCTAAAAAAGTAGTGAAAATCAACAAAGAATCTTCTGGAAATCATCGCACAATGAAATTGATTTATTTTAGACATAGTTTTTATGATTAAATTTGTTATAAGCATGATATTCATTGGGAAATTAGCTTAAATTTTTTTAAATTGTATTAGGTATATTGTATAATATTTTTAGCGCCATTTCTAAAATATTTGACCTAATGCAATAAATGCCATTTTAAATGATTTGTAATTAATTATAAACTAAGTAATAGTATTGATGATTTTTTAGCGGTGAATTTATCTCGAATGAACATTTTTCTATTGGCAGATGGATGGGAAAAGGTGTAGATATATGTGAATCTTTCCATTGAAGTAAAACTGAAAATACTTTATTCAAATCATGTCCTGATTGCGAGATTAGGCCGCGGCTTTTACGCTTATTACATTTGCATAACTCCATCGCGTTGTTTGAATGAGGAAGGAAAAATAGCGGAGCGAGAGCGCAGCAGTGGCGCAACGAGCGCCGTTCGACGGCGTGCAATGACGATGAGCTGCTCCAAGTTTCATGCGCACTTTATTACACCTTGCAACGAACATCTAATTACCATTCAATTCGCAAATAGTTTCTTCATCAACTGCAATTACTATAGAGGAAGTTGTCTAAATATAAACCCAGAATCTAAATACCGGCTAATCAACACAAGGGTAGGTTTATTTACTATACATATATTGCGTTACTGCAATTTCATTGATATTTTATAAAATACTGTCTATGAATCTATAATAATGAGCTATTATAAGTATAACGAGTTATGATTGTTCTATATATAGGTGCTGCAATTTGACAATACGTACAATCGCAGTAACATATACAGGCTTGTCACCATTTGTATAATAGGATTCCAATTTACAGTATTCATCTAATTTTAGAGATAATACACATTGTTGTTATTCATAATCCATAAAGTTAACATATTCATCTTTAGAAGTGTAGGTGCTAAAATCGCGTAATCAAGTCCTCAATCAATGTTTATTGGGATATCTAAACGTATTTACCAAAAAAAAGCATTGTCCACGAATGGAGTTGAGATGCTATTAGAAAGGACATGCCTTTGATTGGCCGAGAGCTGTTGGCCACACTAATGCTTAACATCCAGAAGAAGATTGAAATTTGCATCGAAGAAGGTGGCTAGAATTTGCATGATACAATTTTCTATACTTTATCATTTTATATAAAACTACATATACATGCCTTCCTTTTTGTAGCTGAGTTTCTAACTTATGTAAACTTTTAAGGACAAATCATATTTATCTATCTATTTTTACATCAAATCTCTAAATAAGAAACCCAGAGGTTCGTGATTGTTCATTAATCTTTGGTTGATATAAACTAGTACAGTAAAATCTGCAAAGTTAGAAATCTTAATAAGTTACCTGTTAACCTGGAACGATTGAAATACCCATTTATCTGTATAAACCTGAATAAGATAGAAAATTGCTAAGTTACACAATTTTCCAAAGAAACACCGCGTCCAACATACCCAGGTTATGCTGTACTAATATTACTCAACCTTCAAATGAGCCACGACCACTTCAAAATCCTACAAAAATTGGTTTATGATATTTGTCAGAAAAATCTAGAACCTACCTACATCCAAACGCTACTATGGCAATACCTACTAACATCTAAATACTAAGTTGAATGGTGTGGCTGTCCAAGTGCTACCAACGCCATTGTATCGGCAAAAGTCATTGAAACCTATAGGTATGAGCAACCAATTAATATTCAATAGTTAGACGCTTTTGGATGAAGCGACCAAACTTACAATTTTAACACATCATCTTCAATATGTTTAAATAGTCGATCTAAGTTGTATTGCATTGTATACATCATGTTTTGAAATATTTATTATTGTACTTTCAACATGTCTGAAAATATAAATTTTTCAGAATATTGCATCTTCTTCCTAAAACATAGTGGTATCCACACTGTGTGGCGCCTCTCCATAGGAGAGTACAAAAGTATTGTACTAAAATTTTTGAATTTTGTTCGATTTCAATGATTTCTATGACATTTTCAAAAACTGTATACATTGTGAGATACCCTATATTTATGAAATTGGGTTAGATGTAGCAAGGGGGGCGCAACGATAATTTGATAATAAAGAAATTGGAACAACTGTCCTAAGATATGTGTAGTGACTCAATGATTATAGTGGCAGTCTATACAAATAATAGAGCTATTTATTTGTTTTTTTAATGAATAAATACAAAATAATAGTTCATAGTTGCCAATGAAATGTTAACTATAAAGCTTGTTTGTCAAGCTTTTAAAGTACTTGTTTCATTTCATCAGGGATTGAATGGTAGCTTGTTAGAGAAGTCCACCCATGTGACGGATATTTAAAATTTATAAAGGGTTACAAACAAAAAAATATTACTCCCTCTGTTACAAAATATAGTAGGGAGTATAAAATACCTCAAATTTGAGCTACTTGCTGTATATACTTCCAGTTTCTGGCTGGCTTACCGTCGTATAATCTAAAGCGTGCCCGCCAGATGATAAAACATAATTTATTGATAGTTAATTTCGAGCATACTTTCTATAATTAACCAGCGCCACTTATCTGCCCCTTCTAATAATACGCACATTATGCCAGACAATCGGCAAATCAACGCCGTTCGGGTAGAGGAATCAAAGCAAACAATGACCATCCGTCGAATTGAATTAATCCATTTCGAAAGTAACGTATTAATTAACATCAGAATCAATGCACGAAAACAACATGCTACAACCATTGCTAATTAATTTCGTTTGTGCGCGTCGAGAATGAAAGGTCGATTGATGAAAAAAAAATGATGATTGGCCTTAATTAGCTGGCGCTTTTTCGAATATTTGTACATGTGCTAGTTTAATTCCAAAAACAATATTGTAACGTTTTTCTTAGACTAAAAATGAGAAAAAAATTGATACATCGATTTAGTTTAGACTTTGATATTTGAATTTGAAAAATTTAACTAAATTGCTTGTTTAATTTTATTTTTTTCTTAATTTCCAACAAGAATAACTCCTTTAAATATTTAAAGTTGTGAAGTGTTGGTTAGTACAAGTTTGATTCATATAGAAACAAAAAATATTTCTAGCTATTATCATGAATGATTTTGATGCAAATATACGTAAAGTAAAAATTTTAAATGTTGTTTCTATTTCTATAAAAATGATAATTTAGAGAGAAACAGAGTTTTTGCAAATTAATAAAATCGTTTTTATTGTATCTTGAATAATATTTTTGTTATTTTTTCTCAAATGCCTTTTTGTAATCTGAGCAGATACGTTTACAATAAAACAAGATAGTATAAAAAATAGCAATTATTAGCATTTTGCATTGTACAACAAATTTGTAGACTATTTTTGACATTTTACATAAAGGAGTTTGCCAAAAACCTTGTTTCTTCCCAAAATATTATTGTACCAATACAGTATTACACAAAATACCTATTTATTCATATTTTTATTTCTAACAAAAATATAAATTTCTGGGGCCACTTTATTATAATTGCCTGCTGAAAACCAATGAACATTAAATCATTTTAAAAATTTGCAAATGTTAAAAATATGTACTTATTTCATTTACTAGTAAATATAACTTTGTTATTGGATTTTTTGCGTTATTGTTTAGACAAGGATGAAATAATCGTGCAAGACTAAACACGACTTTTACTTTTTTTAATAAAAGTGCTCCGAATTCCCATCTCCTCCTAAAAAAATAATAACAACCAATTAATTAACATGTGTAGTTCATACAGTTAAATATTTCACACACACGATATTAAATTACTTTGTTTTCTTTTTTTTTCATAAAAAAATCGTTAAAGCAGCAAGATGGAATGTATTGCTAGATTTATATCAATACGACTTCTACACGCACTTTCTTTCATTAATTTTCCCGGCGCCGTTTTTTACGTGTTGTTCAATTATGTTAATTAAACGCATTTTAATTCCAGCCCGAATGGAGGAAAAAACGCTGAATATAATGAAGTAGATATAGCTGAATATTTTTTTTGAGCGAAAAAAAAAGTATATATATATATATAATTAATTCTGCTTTGTGTTGTGCTGTATGCAAACAAGGAAGGCGAAAAAGCAGGCGCCTTTGTTTGGAAAATTGCAATTTGAAAACTTTTCGTTACTATCAATTACACACAAACGGTTTGTTTATTGTAAAACGTTAACATTCACCGTATGACATTTATAATTTTTCGGTAAGTTTTAATTGAAATTTGTTGCGCGTTCGCGCGAATGTCTCGCCATTTGCATTTATGCCATCGCCAACGCAAAAACAGCTTTTAACATCAAAGTGGATATATGAAATAGTTTCTTGTTACAATTTAGCCCCGTTTGTGCACATTTACAAAACACATTATATTATATAGTGATTAAAGCTATTGGATACGTTATTTATATGATATACCTACATATTAAATATATATGATTTTAAACAAATATTTCCGTCTACCTTTTACTACAATACTATAGATATAACCACAAACATAATATCTCTTCAAAAACCAAACAGTACATTGAAACATTGTTAACAATTAACGAGCACTGTGCTTTCAACAAAAATGTGCATAGTTCCACCAATTTTTTGCATTGATTGCAAATAACGAATGAGAATATTTGATAAACGCTTTTTTGAAACAACACAAAACGACACAAAAAACTGAAAACAATCTAGTTTTAAATAAATATAGTTGTATAGTAATTTTACAATTTCTGGTTTTAATGGTGTACGAAAAATGGTTAGTTAACTATAAATGCGTAAATTTAATATCATAACAAAAGGAACAAAACTATTTCAGTTTAAATAAACTATTACTTGCCTAATAAAATTAAATATAAAATTCCTGCAATAAACAATTTATTGCTGATAATAAAAATCTTAGATTCTACCAATATTGAACAAAATTTTATTTTTTTTACGTTTTAAATATGATACATATGCGAACATTTTTTATTAACCAATGTACCGCAGATATATATAATATAGTAACTCTAAATTTCAGTAACTTTAATAAACAATTCATTTTATAGTGCGTTTTTGTGCTATAAATAATGCAAATTTGATTGTTACGTCCGTTTTTTTAATTTTTGTAATGTTGAAAGTCATTTGCATTAAATTTAAAATAATATATCATTTTCTTTAGCTAAACATATACATATGTATTTACTAACCTGAAACAAAGTGATAAATTATTTTAGAATTTCTAACCTTAAAGGCACTTTAAATTGGTACGACGCTAATAGGTTTGCGTTGAAATTTATTTTGCTAAAAAAATAATTATGGGCAATTAAAAGCTAGAATTTTACATTTTTATGTGTTAAAGTGTAAAAGAATATATGCGATGAGTTGGTAGTTTTAATAAAAAAATATAATTATAAATTTTTCATCAATGAACCGACAAGAATTTGAAATATTTTAAAAATGAGGAATGAATACAATGTGTTGCATACCTTTTGGTTTTAATTGAGGGCAACAAATATTTCATGTATGTATAATAGATAATAGTTCAATTTTAATTTAATAAACACTAACTGATTGATAACAATAATTATATATTCTATCACTTTTAAATTCTACAAAATTCACACAAATTAATTGTGATTTGATAGTTAAAAGTCTTTTTTAATCAATTGACGTTCAAAATCCTCTAATTTTACATAAACAATAACGAATAATTTATTTCTTTGTGTCAAAATTGCATACTTATCAATATCTTCATATAACTTTTTAGTAAGTGTCTTATAATGCGGCAAAAAATTAAATCAATCTAAATTTAACTCAATTATTTTGCAATAATTTATATGTATAAATATAATCCATACTGGATTGCAACTTTCATTTAATAAACATTTCTTGAATGGTTATAATTACAAATCCATTTTTCTAAACATTTTAAATAATTTATAAAATAAATATAACCACGTTTTTCTTTTTCAAAAAACATTGATTTACTAACAAGAGAACCTACCTATATCTACTTATAGTAGAATTATTTACCTCGTTTTAGAATTTGAAATAATAAATTTGTTTGATTGAAAAAAATATAGTTGAGACATTTTTACATTGATTGATACAGATTTATTGCGTATTGGAAACAAAACGAATGAGAACGCGTCCATCCAGTCCAGTTGATTATTTGTTTGGCTGCAAATAGAAAGTCACTTTGATTAAACTAATCAAATATGTATATGATCGCGTGCGAGCGTCGCATAGGTAAATGTAATTTTATTTCTAGCAATTGCATTCGGTTGCCATTGCTTGGATTAGTTCGCTTTTTTTACCTTTCTCGCGGCGGGATAATGTAGTGTTATTACAATTCCACACTACGACAACATAACTTAAAATAATTGATTCGTGCTGTTGCGTTTTCATGCATCGAGCGCTGCTTTTTTTTTCTTTCTTTCCTCGATCGAGTTTCGTAGATCTGCAGACGTTGATTAGGTGGTGTATATCAGAATAAAAAACAGCATTCGTCATGTTTATACATTTTTTGCGTTTACATTTTCACGGAAATGTAACTGAACTTTTCATTACTGAAAAGTGTTTGTATTGTACTCGGTTATTGTTTAATCATACCATAGATGTTGATTAAAACGCATTTTTGCCAAGAGCCTTGTAGAAAAGTTACAAAATATACAAAGCTGCAAAACCAACAAATAAGCTAAGTAAAACTTGTAGAGACAAATCGGAATAAACTTTAAAGAATTTTAAACTTTTTAAGATAATAATCTAAAAATAATTAGACATTTTCAAGAAAGTTTAGTTTAATAAGATACAAAAAAAATCAAATTTTTGAAAAAATAAGGTTTTGTCAGAATAGAAGAAAGAACATCAAATTTACTAATTTCTAAGAAACAGTATTTGAGATATCTGTACATGTACATTTTTTGGGTTTGAATTTCCATTGCAATGCAACTGAATTTTTCATTACTGAAAGCTATATGCCCTGTAGTCCAATATTGTATATCCGTATATTGTTTAGTTATGGCTTGAATATTGATTACAACACATTTTTATGACAATACATCTATTTATAGCTTGAAAATTTAAAAACATCCTAAATTGTAATTTTTTTTTATTTCATGCGTTACGTATAGTGCTTTTCACATTTGATTTTCAATATATAATACATATTTTTTTGGAAATTGTAGATGCATGGTCTCCCAGAGCTAGAGTAAGTAGAGGGTACCATTAGAAACCTTGATCACTTAGGAACCTTCAAACGCAATTTGATAATTAATCTTAAACAACCTCATTTTATGTTAAAACAGGCAATTATTAGGCAATTCTAAAATCAACATTCATTGATGCCGCTCAATTATATCGCATAAGATATTCAGGTAAGCCATTAATTTCAGCAAGGAACTAAATACAACCAAACTTTTGGCAAGTAATAACGGTTATTCACCATATTTAGTGGATAATTTAGTCAAAAAACATTAACATAAAATCCTCAATAAATCCTTATACTCCTAGTCCATAGATCCGGAAATCAAATCTAGAAAACTCACGTACATTAATAAATTCAGCTCCAAATTAAATAAAACTTTTATAAAATATTTCATAACTGCTGCCTCCTACAATAATTATACAGTTAGAAACCCTTGTGTTAATAATAAAGTAGATAAAATAGACAGAATGCTAGAATCGGGTGTCTATAAAATTAAATGTTCAAATTGTGATCATATTGGTCAAACTGGAAGATGTTTTGATACTAGATTCAATGAACATGTTAAAGCCTGGCTTTTAGGTCATGAATTAAGGTCAAATGTTGCAAAATATATGATAAAATGTTAACATGAGTTTAATGTGGCATGCTTGACTATATTACATGTTTGTAAGAAAGGCGACCGGCTTAATTTTCT
>JARJDW010008060.1:0-12614 GCA_030264715.1 Adinopsis sp. GC000173 | reverse complement strand
ATCAATACGCAAATTAATATATTGTTGGTTGGGAGATAAAGTTCATTTTGCCGGAGGCGAATAAAATTTGTGTTCAACTTGATTTAACTCTTGTACGATATTATTATATAAAATATTGTTAATTGCTATAGTTTAACTTGGAGTTGGTGAACAAACAAAGAAACTTCCCGTATTTGTATAAAAAGTGATTTATTACAATGAAATACTACGTAGTATAGTGATTTTCATTCTATTACAATTTCCTATTTTAGTCTACTCCACATATTTGATTAAGCGAATTTTTTCATGTCTCAAAATAAAGCGCACGTAATGTGAAGAATTATTCCCATCTTTGTGATCTTTTCACTTATTTTGTTGTATTTTTATTTCCCTTTCATCCATTTTGAGTTTTTTCACTTATTTTGTGATTTTTTTTTCAACATTTTGTTTTATTTGATCTTTTTTTGAAGAATATAAGAAAACAAGACATACAAAAATGAGTTTAAAAATGTAAAAATATGTTAAGGCTTGAAACTTTTCAGAGACCACCTGTCTTTGTTCCATTACCAAGCAAAAGCGATTTAAAATTATGATTGAAAACGATGTGTGAGAATTAATCGAATGTAATATCTTCGCTTACGCCGTCCATCATCTGTAAAATGAGCGCTGCAATTGTGTGTGTGAGTGCCTCTGCCGGGCACGATAAATTACATTTTATCATCATCATCATCATCATCATCACAACAAACAGCTTTAATTTCAACTTACATATGTTCAATTATATGTTGTAATTTGACGCTGCTCTGTTATTATACATATATAGAGGGTGCAAAAATAAATGGCATTTTAAATTTCCTGCCAGGCGCAAAGAAACTGTTGAAAATTTTGTCATATAACATTGCAAATAATTTATGCATTAATAATTATTCTATGCTGTATTCTAACGCTCTATAAGATAATGATTATTTGTTGCAAAATTAACGCCTGTAAGAAGTGAGGAATTAGAAAAGTCTTGTTTTTTTTCTTAACTTCCGACGTGTCGGTCACAACACGTCAACATCTCTTTTCCATAACTTATGACATGAAAAAACAGTAAAAAAGTGTGAGATTTGGTAAGAAAATCTGATAAATTGAGTGAAAATCAACGAACAATAATGAAAAACAGTGAAATTCATCAAAAAATTGTGAAAAACAGTGAAGAGAAGTGAAGATCAGTCAAAAATAAAGAAATTTAGTCGAAAGCAGAAAAAAACTGGAAAATTCGGTAAGGAAAACAGAGAAATTGAGTGAAAATTAACGAGCAATAATGAAAAACAGTAAAATTCATCAAAAAATTGTGGAAACCAGCGAAGAGGAGTGAAGATCAGTCAAAAAAATAGATAAATTTAGTGAAAAACAGTAAAAAAGTGTGGAATTCGGTAAGGAAAACAGAGAAATTGAGTGAAAATCAACGAACAATGATGAAAAACAGTGAAATTCATTAAAAAATTGTGAAAAACAGTGAAAAGGAGTGAAAATCAGTCAAAAAAAAATTAAAAAATTTAGTGAAAAACAGTAAAAAAGTGTGAAGTTCAGTAAGAAAATCTGAGAAATTGAGTGAAAATCAACGAGCAATGATGAAAAACAGTGAAATTCATAAAAAAAATTGTGAAAAACGGTGAAGATCAGTCAAAAAAAATAAAGAAATTTAGTGAAAAACAGTAAAAAAGTATGAAAGTCGGTAAGGAAATCTGAGAAACTGAGCTAGAATCAACGAACAATGATGAAAAACAGTGAAACGGAGTGAAAATCAGTAAAAAAAAAGAAATTTAGTGAAAAACAATAAAAAAGTGTGAAGTTCGGTAAGGAAAACAGAAAAATTGAGTGAAAATCAATGAACAATGATGAAAAACAGTGAAAATGAGTGAAGATAAAAAAAAACAAAGAAATTTAGTGAAAAACAGTGAAAATGAATGAAATTTAATGAAAAAACCGGCAGAAATTTATCTGAAAGGGCTTACTATGAAGGCGACAGAATGCATTTGAATGAATGATAATTATCTGGTGTTTTATCGAACAATTCTCGATAGTTACTTGACGGTGTGTAAGTATGTCCAGTTGGATCACTTTAACTCTGCACACTTCATTCCAGGCTCAAAAATTCTTTACGAACAATATAAGTTGCAGATTTATATGATATGAAACGAACGAAATCATAGCGCTCTCTCTTTCGGGCCGCTTCCGCAATCGATCAAAGTTTTCGAGACGGACGTAATTTCTTTATAAAACTTTTTGAAGAAGAGGCGGCTGCTGCAGCGCGAAATAGAGATAATTGCGTGGCTTCATTTCCAGCCGCGGTTATAAGAATTGTGCCAATGTTATATTGCACGCGTTGTTGTCGACAAAACTATTCTATATGATGTGACATCGTTTGCATAACGATCTTCTTACCCTACGAATGAATAAACGAGGCGATAAATACGATTTGCAAGTGTAATTATATCGTTTCAAGGCGTTGATTATATTGGCCGCATTTGGCGTCGTTCGCAAAACCGGTCGCAACCAAATTCGGGCGATTTAGATCTACATACCGTGCAAAGACGAAAAGATATGTACATTACGCAAATTCTCTCTTCTCTAAGATAAAAATAAATGTTGTCATTTAATTTAATTTCGAGATTATACGTGGCTTGTCCGAAAAGTTTCTAGCTTTTTTTGTCTTTTTTAGCATCACCACATCCCATTTAAACCAAAAATTTTTAATGAATTTTTCTTTGCGTCCGGGGAAATTTTTGGGACTTTCGTCTTTGATTTTTCTTTGATTTTGGCGTTTTCCATCAAAATATTTACGGATTTTCATTAAAAGTGATGCAACATAGAGAAGAACGAACGTTCTTCTCTATTTTCCATCAAGTTTGATGAAAGTCGCTAAAAGATTTGATGGAAAATGCCAAAAATCAAAAAAAAAATCAAAGAAGACTGTTGCAAAAACTTCCCCGGACCCAAAGAAAAATCCATAAAAAAGTTTTGGTTTAAGTGGACGTGTGGAGACGCTAAAAAATAATTTGGGGCTGCAGTCAAAAATAATATCATAAAAAAAGCTAGAAACTTTTCGGACAAGCCACGTATTTGAATTGACCGAAACAGAGAGATTTAGTTTAGGGTGGCCCATCAATCAAGCATCAATGGTAATGGCAAAAAAAACATTTTCTCAACTTTTTTATTATACAATTTTTCGTGTTTTTTCCACTTAATTGCACTTATTTACATCTTTTTTTTTCGTGAAGACGAAAAGCAAAGAAAAATAATTACACAACCACGCAAATTCTCTCTTCGATAAGATAAAAATAAATGTTGTCATTTAATTTAATTTGACGAGATTGCATAATAATAGTACAATTCGCTCTTGCTTTGCTTTGCATTGCCTTTGATCTTTCCAAGCAATTTCACATGTTTATTAATATTATAAATTTTCACAACAACGCGATCATGTCGCTCGCTATGATGATGAAATTCGTAGGCTGATGACAATACATTTATATAAAAATTAAAAATAGATATTATATTATATTAGTATAGCATAGTAGTGGGTGCATTTTAATTTAACTTTCAGGAAATAAAATCGTTTGATGTATACGTATTTATTTCTTTTTATCTACATTCTGTTTTAATACAATTTTAATTGAACTTCTTGGATAGGTATTATTAATACGCTTCCAAATTGTAGCCTTTGAAATAGTCTCTTAAACTTTGTGTTTTTGTATACTTGCAAAAACAGTAAAAAAGTGTGAAATTCGGTCAGGAATACAGAGAAATTGAGTGAAAATCAACGAGCAATGATAAAAAACAGTGAAATTCATCAAAAAATTGTGAAAAACAGTGAAAAAGAGTGAAGATCAGTCAAAAAAAACAAAGAAATTTACTGAAAAACAGTAAAAAAATGTGAAATTCGTTAAGGAAAACAGAGAAATTGAGTGAAAATCAACGAGCAATGATAAAAAACAGTGAAATTCATCAAAAAAATTGTGAAAAACAGTGAAAAAGAGTGAAGATCAGTCAAATAAAATCGTTTGATGTATACGTACTTATTTCTTTTTATCTACATTCTGTTTTAATACAATTTTAATTCAACTTCTTGGATAGGTATTATTAATACGCTTCCAAATTGTAGCCTTTGAAATAGTCTCTTAAACTTTGTGTTTTTGTATAGGTGCAATTGATTTTAACTTGGCTTTAATTGCGAGTCTGCTGAGTGTTTGCTACTTAATAAAATGCCATTTCAACCAGTTTAGCAGTTAATGGCAAAACAGGAATGAAGAAAAAAAATGGTAAGAAAGAGAGTAAGTGTGAAACGACAAAAAATGCAAACACATTTTGACTCTAAATTGTTATTCGCCTATCGAATTGGGATTTATTATTAAAACGTAAAAAACGTATTGTAAAAACGCATAATAAAATAAAGGAAGACTGTAAAAATTGCGAAGAATACGCTTTTCTTAATAAACTACGCAAACGATGCCAAACAAATGCGAAATTATCAAGAAAACAAGGTAAGAACGAGGATACAAATCGAAAACAAAACGTAAGAAAGCGAGTTAGTGAAAAGAGAGTGGAAATTGTCAAGTCTTGGATGTTTTCAAACCGCCTCCTTAGCTAATTGAGATTTATTGAAATTATGCATACAATATATATATACAGGGTGATCTATTTAACTTGATACAGGCGAATAACTTTGAAAGAGTGCATTTTAGGAGAAAATGTTTCGAATAAAAGTTGGGGGTAATTTAATGGTACTAATCACTTTTGGCCATTAACGCAGCTTCATGGTTATTTTAACATCAACTTTGGTTTTTTAAATGGAAACCCCGCTTTTTTGGTTCAGAATTCCAATCTACGTCAAAAATGGGGCAACTTTTATTAAAATCATTTTTAACCCGATTTTAATTTTGGAAGATATTTATGAAAATAAAAATCAAAAACTATTTTGGTGAGGCGAATAACGGAGAAACGGCGCATTTTAGGAAAAAAATGTTTCCAATAAATGTCGTTGAAAATGAAAATGGAAATTCAATGGTACTAATCCCATTTTGCTCCAATGATTTTAGAAATTTTATTTTGATAAATTTTTTTCAAAATTGAAATCGGATTCAAAAACAATTTTAACAAAAGTTGCCCCATTTTTTACATAGATTGTGATTCTGAACAAAAAAATGGGGGTTTCCATTTGAAAAAACAAAGTTGATGGCAAAATAATCATGAATCTGCGTTAATTGCCAAAAGTGATTAGTAGCATTAAATTCCCCCCTTCATTTTAGCCAACTTTTATTCGAAACATTTCCTCCTAAAATGCACTGTTTTAAAGTTATTCGCCTGTCTCAAGTTAAATGGACCACCCTGTATAATATATATTCATAGTGCAGCGACATACTACACAATTTTCAATTAAATGTAATGATAAACACGCTGTGCAATTAATTACGCATTATTAATTGTGGGCAATTATTAAACGCTCAATTTGTTTATACATATATGTATATATACAAATGGTTGCGTTGAATTTTAATAACTGCATTTTCATATAATTATAAGTTTGCGCGCAGGACCAAAGAGAGACATTATTCAATTATTACGCGAATGTACAATTCATTTTTATTAATTGATACAATGTTGGAGAATAACACAATGACTCTGTTAATTAATCATTGTTTGCTTAATTGATTCTATTAGTTGGGATTTTTTTCGGGTGGTGGCACCGGTAATTAACTGCCGATCGCATCAAAGGCGATTTAATTATTATTATATGGCTTGATTAAATATATTTACCATATACTGTATGTAGTTACTGAGTTGGTGCATAATTATTCGCGTCATTGTTTTTATAGAAAAATAGGCGTTTTGTTTATTATTTTTCAATTCAATTAAAATTCCATTCGACAGGAAATTTGTATTTTGCATAGAAAACTACTCTTATATCGACCATTTTCAGTTATTTACAGGTGCAATAAAATAAAAATATTCAAAAAACAACCGATTTACGTAAATCCTCCCAAATAAACATGTAAATTTACAACATTTTCGCTGTAGCACCCTTATTTGAAGAGATACGACTATAGTTGCTATTAAACAAATTAATCATAATTAAATTGCCCATCTTTTTTGTTTCTTTTAAAATTTTCGTATCTCTTTAATTAAGTGAGTTATCGAGCGGCAAATGAGCCACTTCTGATCCATATCCAAATAAAATTTCTTACATTTTAATATAGGTATAACTCAGTTATTTGAAGAAACACGACTATTGTTGTTATTAGATAAATGAATCACAAATAAATTTCCTACAATTTTCCTCTCTTAGAAATTTTTTTATATTGTAAACATTGATTTATTTATAGTAAAGTAGGAGAAGTCAAGTTCATGTACATCAATACAGGTAAATATATAGAAAATAAAGTTTAGATATCGTCGCTTCATTTATTTTTTTCTTGTGGTTGTTGTTGATGTTGTCGTATGAGTTTGAATTTAGTTCAATGGAGTGGTGATGATGTGCACAAATTGCATACGTACATACGCAATGATGAAACTTCATATATAGCAGCAACAGCATTACATTGATCAAGCGCGCAAAAATCGGAGAGTTACATATGTGTACGTATGTGTGTGTGTTGATGGGTAATTCACTATGATATCAATTCACATTTGATTGTATAGATAGCGAGAATATACATTTACTACTTTTTTTTACATTTAGTTTGTGCTTGCAGCGTTTATAAAGTTAGCGTAGGGAATATGCAATGCAAATCTTTACTACTAACTTAGATGATACTTTAATATTAAATAAAATTCTATTCGACGGGAAATTTAATTTTATATCAATCATTTTCATTTATTTATGCAGGTAAACAAATAAAAACATTCCAAAAACTCTACCAATTTACGTAAATCCCATATAAACATGTAAATTCACAACATTTTGCGCTGTAACGCCAAAAAACTGTGAAAAAAAACCACTAAAAATTTGGGAAAACAATGAAAAACCGAAAAAAATTTAAAAAATATTGATCGGACTCGAAACTTTTCACCTGATCCTCGTATATCTGTATATTTATCTATATTTTTTGATATGTGGTTTATTGCATTTATATATATGAGTAAGCTTTCGGTGAAATTTAATAACTCCTTGTCTCCCAACTAGCTAGCAGCGCACACAAGTCAACAATAACAATTCTGATTTTTTTTTCTTTTCTGTATACCTTAATACAATATAATAAAAATGTCTTTCTGTTGTAGACCTTGACCCAGTTGTAAACAACATGTAACATGTAACAACAACATTCTACTACACCTATGTAAAGGCCTACAAGCGACGACGCGCGGCTGCTGCGGCTCGACGATGCAACAATTATGAATGAACGGGAATGGAATGGAATGGAGTGAGTTGTGTACATAATAAAGTGCGAGTATACCACACATACAGTTGCTGTGTTTCTTTACGTGCAATTTTATTTAAATATAGCAACAATAATGTAAATGAGCCACTTACGATCCATGTCCAAATGAATTTTCTTAAATTTTACCATATAACTCGCAGTTATTTAAAGAAATAGGACTATTGCTGTTATTAGATAAATGAATCACAATTAAATTTCCTACTATTTTCCTCTGTTTGAATTTTTTTGTATTGAATATGAAATTTCTTAAATTTTAATTTATTACTTAGTTATTTGAAGAAATTCGACAATTATTGTTATTAGATAAATGAATCAAAAATAAATTTTCGTACAATTTTCCTTCCTTTAAATTTTTTTGTATCTCTGCAATTAAACGAGTTATCGAATGGTAAATGAGCCACTTATGATCCATGTCCAAATGCAATTTCTTAAATTTTAATTTATAACTCAATTATTTGAAGAAATACGACAATTTGTGCCATTAGATAAATGAATCACAATTAAATTTCCTACCATTTTCCTCTCTTTAAGATTTGTTGTATCGCCTTAATTAAGCGAGTTATCGAGTGGTGAATGAGCGAGTAGTAAATTTACCTCTGCAAAACGGAAAGAACAGGAATGAAGAGCGGTATATAGAGTGAGTACACAAATAAAGTACAACCATCATAGTTTCTGTGTTTTTCTGTATGTGCCATTTATTTAAATACATCAACAATATTATTATTAGTCGTCTTTTTTCTCACTGTATTTTTGTTTTCATTTTTTAAATAAGTTACGTACATAAAAATAGTTTTGCACATTTATATATAATATATTTATATATATATAATATAATAATATAACAACATTTATATATATTTAATATTATTTAAATAAAAATATGATATCACATTGAATAATTTAAACCTTGTCCATAAAACATCTTATTATCAATAATTCGATAAAAATGGATACAATTAGTTCTATTTGTTTTTTTTTGTTTTTTTTTTTGGTTGTTGTACAGGCGACAAAAAGTAACACGTGTAACTCGGGCAATAAAAGTGACTTTTGCAGCTTAGGCCGTAAAGAAGAGATTGTAGTCTGGGTAAAAACATGTTTTTTTTCTATTTATCTTGTATGTACATACAAACATTTTTATGAGCCGAGGCGCAAGAATTGCTTTTTGTCCATTATATTTTTGTTCTATAGTCGATCAAAAGTAACGAGAGGTACACTCAGATGTTTTCTCTCTTTTTAATCTATATAAATACCTATACAAATTACCTACAAGAAGGACTAGCTCATCTTTATTGCCCTAGTGATTAAAAAGTGACTTTTCCAGCTTAGGCTGTAAAGAAGGGATTGTATTCTGGGAAAAAAACATGTTTTTTGCTTTTTAACTTGCATATACAGCAGTATTTATCACTTATAAACACGAGAAATCCATTTTTATGACCCGAACCGCAAGAATTATTTTTCGTCCACTATATTTTTGGTCTATAGTCGATGAAAAGTAACGAGAGGTATACTCAGATGTTTTCTCTCTTTTTAATCTATACAAATACCTATAGAAATTGTCTACAAGAAGAACTAGCCCATCTTTATGGTTCTAGTGGTGGAAAAAGTGACTTTTGCAGCTTAGGCCGTAAAGATTGAATGATATTTTGGGCAAAAACATGTTTTCTTTCTTCGTAACTTGTATATACAGTAGTATCTATCACTTACAAACACGAGAAGCCCATTTTTATGACCCAAGTCGCATGAATTACTTTTCATCCATTATATTTTTGTTCCATAGTCGAAGAAAATTAACTTGTGCGGCTCGGGAGGTATACTCAGATGTTTTCTCTCTTTTTAAACTGCTCAAATATCTATACAAATTCTCTACAAGAAGAACTAGCCCATCTTTATGGCTCTAGTGGTGAAAAGTGACTTTTGCAACTTAGGCCATAAAGAAGGGATTGCATTCTGGGCAAAAAGATGTTTTTTGCTTTTTAACTTGTATATACAGTATTATCTATGACTTACAAACACAAGGGACCCATTTTTATCACCCGAGCCGCAATAGAGTTTGAAAAGCAAAGTTTGCAGCTTAAGCCATAAAGAAGGAATGGTATTGTGGACAAAAACATGTTTGTTTCTCTTTAAATTGCATAAAGAGATATACTCAGATGTTTTATCTTTTTTTAATCTGTACGAATTACCTAGAAGAAGAAGAAGAACTAGTGGTTAAAAAGTGACTTTTGCAATTTAGGCCGTAAAGAAGGGATTGTAATTTGGGCAAAAACATGTTTTTTCTTTCATTTTATAAACTGCACGAATTACTTTTCGTCGACCATATAGCGCAATTTTCGGACCACCCACGTATATTATATGAAATCTATTTGTATTGAGATTCGGTTGCTTCTATCGCTATGTAGGTGGAGATTTTGTTTTCGACTTTTTTTGTATACATAGGTATTATATATATGAAATATTTATGCTTTTGCGGGATACGAATTTACGAATCTTTAATAAGCGTACGAGAGGATATACCTACGTTGTTCCAAGAAAACACAAAAAATACATGTAATGATTGTTTGTTTGTTTGCTGGGATGAAATTCCTTATAAAATAGCCCCTATTATTAAAAAGTAAAGAAGTAAAGACAGAGAGATAGAGGGAGAGAGAAAGAGTTAACGAATGAGATCATAGTGATTCATAAATAGTGTCCAAAGCGATCGCTTTGTGGTGTTTGCGCGCGCGCTGCGATTTGCGCTATGTGAGGTCGTCGTTCACCTCCTCCATGTAGCGCACCAGATCCGAGCTGCTGAACTCGATCTCTTCGAGATCCTGCAGACTGGAATTGCTAATGGTGTGCGCGCTCTCCACGCTGCTGTGTCGCAAGTACTTGCCATCGGCGTTGCCCGTCCCCGCGCCCGTCGGTCGATAGAAGATCTTGAAGAAGCTGCTAATGTACAACGGCTGTTTGCTTTCATCCTGCGCGGCCGCATGGACATGGATCGGCAGCGATGAAACGCTGCACGTATTCGCGCGTTTCTCATTATGCGAGCCGGCATCGGCCGCCAACGATTTGCTGATTGTTGATAGAACGGTTGTTTGACTAGACTGCGACAACATTCTCGGTCGAAATGACGTTTTTTTTTGCTCCTGCTGCTGCTGCTGCACCAACTCTTGCTGCTGTTGCTGTTGCTGTTGCCGTTGATGGTTTAATGGAATCGGGCATTGTTGGACGCCGTCCGACACCGAGCGCTGATAGTTGCGCAACGAGGGCGGACAGCGCGACAGCACCGAGTACGTTCGATTTCGCACATCCGGCGGCTGCTTGCGGCCGCACATGCCATAAAACGTATTCTGCAAAAAATAATAAAAAAATACGATAAATTAATCACACAAAACAAGAAAAAATTAATGCATGTTTGTATGTAAATGCGGTTGTTGCATCTCGTGCGCGCAATTAAAGCTTGCAAATCATCGCTTGATTGTCATATGAAATACGATCGATATGCGTCTAAAATATAAGTGGATGGTCCGAAAAGTTTCTAGCTTTTTTCGTTAATTTTTAGTGCAGTCTCAAGTTATCATTAAAAGTGATGCAAAATAGAGAAAAAACGAACGTTTCTCTCTATTTTCTATCAAGTTTGATGTAAGTCGCTGATAAACTTCATGGAAAATGCCAAAGATCAAAGAAAAATCTGAAGAAAGTCGCAAAAATTTCCTGCGCAAAGAAAAATCCATAAAAAAAATTGTGATTTAAGAGGATGGAAAAAATTAGCGAAAAAAGATAGAAACTTTTCGAACCACCCACGTACATACATATATTGTTTTTTGTCGTTCGAAAAAATATTAACATTTGGTAAGTGAGTATTTATAGAAGCTTTGTAATTAACTGATTAATTTTCACTTTGACGATAATTAAACGTCTTGGAATGCGGCGGCGGCGGTAAAATAATTTTATTTCTTAAAAAATAAGATTAGATCTCACTGCTGCGCTCGCTTCGCTTTATTTCTTTTATCTTATTTTATAAATAAAATTGCCCCGTTGCAAATGAAGCGTAATCGGTTGGAGGATTAATTAGATGTGGAAGGAAGTTCGAAAAACGATGTGTCAATAATGGAACAGGACGCAAAAAATGGTAGAAAAATAAATAAAAAAAGAGTGATAGAGTTACACGTGCGTAAATCGATCTACAAAATTAATAAATATTTTCTTTATTTTTGGATGAAACGAAAGGCTTTCATCATCCCATCAAGCAATTCGATTGCACTTCCGTCTTCCGTATAATTTTAGATTCTGCGAAAAGTGGAACAATATATTTGCTATACTATACTGATAAAGTAACTTTTTGCTAGAAATCTAGTATAATATACAATAACTTGTAGTGTTGTAGGCATCCACTAGCAATTTTACTGTTATATTAGGGGAAAGTGATCTCAAAGAGCAGAAAAATGCATAAATCGATTGACAAAATTAATAAATATTTTCTGTTTTTTTGAATGAAACGAGCGGCTTTCATCATCCCATCAACCAATTCGATTGCACTTCCGTCTTCCGTATAATTTTAGATTCTGCAAAAAGTGGAACAATATATTTGCTATACTACACTGATAAAGAAGCTTGATACCATTTTGTTAGAAATCTAGTATAATATACAATAACTTTTAGTGTTGTAGGTATCCACTAGCAATTTTATTGTTATAATATATTAGAGGAAAGTTGTCTCAAAGAGCAGAAAAATGCATAAATCGCTTGACAAAACTAATAAATATTTTCTTTTTTTTTAATGAAACGACAGGCTTTCATCATCTCATGAAGCAATTCGATTGCACTTCCGTCTTCCGTATAATTTTCAATTCTGCAAAAAGTGGAAAAAGATATTTGCTTTACTACACTAAAATAAAGAAGCTTGCTAACTTTTTGCTAGAAATCTAGTATATATACAATAACTTGTAGTGTTGTAGGTATCCACTAGTAATTTTATTGTTATATTAGGGGAAAGTGATCTCAAAGAGCAGAAAAATGCATATTTCGATTGACAAGATTAATAAATATTTTCTTTTTTGGATGAAACGAAAGGCTTTCATTATTTCATCAACCAATTCGAAAGTGGAACAATATATTTGCTATACTACACTGATAAAGAAGCTTGGTAACTTTTAGCAATTTTATTGTTAGGTACTTTACGTTTAAGAAATGTGACAAGACTAAGAAATAAAATAAATAATCGTAAAA